>PVKA01003474.1:0-109483 GCA_004027165.1 Ctenomys sociabilis
AATCCCTGATGTGTAGCGAGACACTGTAATAAATAAATGAATTAAAAAAAAAAAAAAAGCTGGTCATTGGGATGCATACTTGTAAGAGCCAATCCACAAAAGAAATTCTGGGGGCCTGGGAGACAGCTCAGTAGAATAAGCACTTGCCTGGCAAGCACAGGGTACTGAGTTCAATCCCTGGTCTCACCAAAAAAAAAAAAGAAATCTGCCTCTACTTCCTGTTGCTTATCCCACATAAGCCCTAAACCACCAGAGACCAGGGCCTGACACTTTGTAATGGTTGGCTCCTCGTCAGTGCCTGTCCCACGTTAAGCAAATCTTCCTTCAAATACTGGTGTTGTTTCGGTATTTCTGTTTGCTGTGGCATTTTGACTCCATCTCCTCAAATCTACGCCTGTGTCACCAAGCCACAGCTCTTTTCAGATTTGTCCCTCACCCTTTTGTTAATCCCTTGTACTTCTCTCATCCCAGAACATTTTTTCACATGCATCTCTCAGCTTGGAATGTTCTCCCCTTCTGTGTAAATTCCATTCTTTAGATTTCACCTGCATCATCAGTTCTGTGGAAAAACTTTGTCTCCTGACTAGTGAAACCCCATTTACACTCTCTGATACCACCACCCGTTATCACTGTCACAGTTGCCATTTTATGCCTACTTACGGAATTGTTCTATTAATCACTGCCTCCCATCAGAACATAACCTGTGGGAGGTCAGGAGCTAAGTATGCCTGGTTTTGCCATCTAGCCCCCTGGCTCAGAAACACTGGATGGATGAGTGGATAAATAAATATTTACATTTTTGGTGTGATCACACACTGTTGGTCTTGGCAAATGCATGATGACATGTAGTCACCATTATAGTGACAGTATTTTATTTTCATTGCTTTAATAACGAATGCACCCTTCTCATCTACTGTTGACTGGCAACGATCTGTTTTCTAGATTTGCCTTTCTGAGTGTCATATATTTGGAGCCAGGCTTTGTAGCATTTCATAAAGAAATGCTAGCTGGAGCTGTGGCTCTAGCCTAGTGGTAGAGTGCTTGATATATACAAGACCCTCACCTCGTTCCACCCTTCTCTTCTGATTGTTCAGCCTGTGTCCTACACACTAATGAGCAGGTTATGTCTGCTCTGAGGCTTCTTCCCCTGGGGTGAAACTGCCTATTGAAGCTCCTCCAAGTTACAGGGGGCAGGAGGGGGCTCCCAGGCTGCCCAGTAGATTTGTTCTCAGTGTCCCTCAGCAGGACATGCCTCTTCCTGCCTCCTCCCCTGACCCTGCCTGGGCTGCAGGGCCTGTTCACAGCCCAGTAAGGCTGCACATCTTGACTGTTCTAGTAGAGCACAGGGACAACAAGCTTCCAGAAGTCCCAGGAATGGGAGCATTGCTGTACACAGAAGAAGCCAAAGTATTTCACACAGAAATTGCTGTCTGAGCTAGCCCTAAAGTCCAGCGCAGAGAAAAGCAGGATGTGGCCATGAGGCCTGTTAAGAGACTGAAACAGGTGGTGTCAGGGCTGAGGTAGTGCTACAAAGTTCCGAGTTGACCCATGGGAGAACTGGACCACATACTTGTGCATCTGCAGTGATGGGCTTTGGAAAGGACCAGGGCTGAGGACCTGACCCTGTGTGTGCAGATCCTTCTGACAAGCACCACTGTTCTCCAGGGAAAGGCTAAGATGCCAGTTGAGAATATAGCATTAAAATAAGTGGAAAGGGACAGGGCATGAGACTCAAACTCATCTTGCATTAGCCACTTCTGCCTATCAGGAACTAGAAGCCATAGTCCTGGGCAGTACTCGTAGGGTGACACTCAGGTACTCAGCAAGGTGTCTCTGTAGACAGCCACATTCCTAGCCTGAGTGAATGAGGACAGCTGTGCTGCTCTCAGGGTTCCAGAACACAAAGAGGTGAATGTTTTGCAGGAAAGCTGAGCTCACAGCCGAACTTAAGTTTCGGATACCTGGGAGTGACAATGAGGGGCGTTTGGGTAATTTACTGAGAGCTCTAGAAAGGAGCAGGCTAGGAGTGACCCAGTGAAGCCATGGACATCATAGAGACTATAGGATAGAGATAGAAAAGCAATGTGGGAGAGTAATTGTCATGGTTTGTATCTAGATGTCCTCGCAAAGCCTCCTGCAGTCTGGGCGCAGCTCCCAGAGCTCACCATTGATTCATGGTTCAGTGCTGGGATGAGGCTGCCTGGGGCAGGCAGCCTGCATAAAACATGAGGGAGGAAAGAGGCTTGCTTTTGCTGCTCTTTTTGCTCTTGTAGCTCTCCTCTGCCTTGGAGCCAATTAGGCATGGCCTGAAACGCCCATGAACTGTGAGCTAAATAACCCTTTCATTCCTTAACTTAGGGCATCGGGTGTTTTGTCTCAGCAACAGGAGTAACGTGGCTAAGATATTTAAAAGGCCAGCACTTTCTACGTAGTTAAGGGCAAGTGGCTCTCCTAGAATCTGAGAATGGCTGAAACGGAAGCAAAAAAATCAAAGAGTGCTTTAAGAAGCACAAGGCTGTTGGCAGTGTTGAATGTTGCATTGTTTGGCTGAGAGAACTGAAGGATCCACTCAGGAGTAGGTAGGAATTCATCAGGGTCTCTACCCGAAGTTCTCAGTAAAATGGAGGGAAATGTGGTCATTCTGAAATTATGGAAAGGGCAACAGTTGAGGGGGTGAAAATTAGAATGAAGAGTGTTGAAGAAACCTGACTATGGAGGACATGGACGATCAACAACCAGGGCATCTCAGTAGGGTGTGAAAACCTGTTTTCTAAAGTAGCGTAGGATGGAAGGTTGGGCTTCAGGACTCGGCGTCAGTGAGGAAGATGAGGTCCACGGTACCTTTATTAGATGTCCAAGGGCACAGTCAAGATTCTCAGGCCAAAGTGGGCAGGGGCTAGAAGGGAGAGAAGGTCACCAAGTGACATCCGGTGACAAGTGACTTGGTCGCGTGGACACCTGGGGTAGAACCTGCACGGCGAAGGGGCACTGCCTTCCAGGGAGGGTGGTGTTTCCCTATGAGAACACAGGGGCAAAGTCTGGGTGCTTCCACTTCCGCGCAGGGCCGCGGGCCACAGTGCTCGTCCTTTCCCGCACATTAACTCCATGTGCTGTTGACACGATCGGTGAGACCCGGCTGCGCCTCACCACGATGCGTCTCTCGCCGTGGGCACCGACTGGGGCTCTGGGGTGCCCGATGCTCTGCGGGGACGCAGGATCCTCTGTGGGTTCGCGGCCCGAGACGGAGTGTGGGCAGCGCCCAGGCCCTCTCCCGCATCTGGTTCTCGTTCCACCTTCCGCGCCCAGGTTCAAGCCCCTCAGCAGTCGCCGCGAGGCCGGGAGCCCGGGAGCCCGTGGAGCCAGCCTGGCCGCAGAGGCCTTTGGGAACCCGGGGAGGCCCCGCGGGGGCGCTTCAAGCCCGCCGGGCGGGACCGGGCGGGGCCAAGACCTGGGCTCCCAGGAGCATTTCCGAGTAGAGGGGAGAGAGGATGCTCCGCCTCCCTCATTCTCAAATACCTCGTGGTTCTCTTGCTCCTGCCCCCGCAGTGTCGAAGGGCTTAAGTTCGGGGTACGGAGGGCGCTGAGCCAGACAATGGTCACAGCTCTGCACCTCTTGCAGATGCCTGCGTGCTGAGCAGAGCATAGGCACGGGCCAGGGGCTGCTGTAGCGCCCAGGTTAGAAGAGGCTGCAAGGAAGACTTGTGCAATATCAGGGAGTGTCGACTTCAGGGCAGCCACAATGCCTTTGGGGCCGAGGATCGGTGGTGTCATCATTGGTAAGTTTGTGAGGACACTGAGCAGACAGATACAGGGAGTCAGAGGTGGGTAGAGGAGCCACAGAGAGGGCTGACAGGGCCTTGGGGATAAGGGTCCCCAGGGAGGCTGCTGTGGCAGCGGGGAGTGAGTATGGGCCT
The DNA here is from genome assembly GCA_004027165.1 of Ctenomys sociabilis. NCBI lineage: Eukaryota > Metazoa > Chordata > Mammalia > Rodentia > Ctenomyidae > Ctenomys > Ctenomys sociabilis. The sequence continues at coordinate 3,915 of PVKA01003474.1, forward strand.
CTGGAGTTTGAAGAAAGTTTCCCGATGGAAGGATGGGAACCCAGAAGGAGCTGAGTCAGATCTAGAGACATGATAGGTGGATTGGAAAAAGGGACATGACACTGGGGATCCCGACTGTGCTCGCAGCCCCTGACAGGAGGAGAGAAGAGGCGCAGGGGTTGGAGGAACCATGCTCTCAAATAATTCTGCTTTTTCGAGAAAGGGCTGAGGCAGACAGAAGGCAGAGACAGCCCAGTCCAGGCTGTCGGGTGGGTGTGGCAGGCAGAATAATGCTGCCTCCTTAGGTACACGATCTCATCCCCAGAACCTGTCAGTATGTTGCTTTTTTTTTTTAAAGTCAGATTTTATTGGAACATTTTATTTATTTATTTTTATTTTTCGGCGGAACCAGGGATTGAACTCAGGCTCTTGTGTTTGGCAGGGAAGTGTTTATTCCACTGAGCCATTTCCCTGGCCCAAAATTGGAACATTTTAGATGTATATAATGATCACATTCATCGTAGGGAATTTGTACAATATGCTGCTTTAGATAGCAGAATGTGATTAAGGATTAAGCTACAGACCTTAGAATTAGGGAGATTATCCTGGATTATTTGAGTTGGCTGGATGCAATCCCAGGGGTCATTAAATGAAGGAAAGAGGAGACAGAGGGGAGGGTTATAAGTTGTGACTGTGGATGCTCAGATAGGACAGTTGGTGGCTTTGAAAGTCAAGAAAGGGCCATCAGCTCAACTGGCCCCAAGCAAGAATGAGTAAGGAAGTAGGTTACCCTCAAGCTTCTAGGAGGGGAAGCTGCATAGTGACAAACTGATTGGATCCCAGAGTTCCTGTGGGGGACTCCTGTGGAGCCACCAGATAATAAAGGTGTGTTTTAAGTCACCATGCTTGTGGTCCTTTGCTGCTAATAAAAAGGACCAGGGACATAGTGTGAGGCCAGGCCATCTATGAGGGAGTGGGGAGGCAGTGTGAAGTAGGGCAGAGTGGGAAACCAAGTTGCCAGGTTGCACCACAGGCAAGAGCAGCTGTCACTCCAGGAGGTAATGGTAGTCACCACTGTGGGAGCCATTTTTAATGGCTCCGACCAACCTTGATGAAGGGTGGGAGAATCACAAAGATATTCACTAGCATCAGGTGCTGGGGAAAAATTGTTTTTTTTTTTAGCACCCCTCCCGCATATCAGTTTACAGTAATGCCCCTGAAGCCCAGAGGCCAGTTCTAGGTCAGAGGGCCTGAGGGCTGGGTCCTTGCTTCTGGCCTTGGGCAGGTCCTAGTCCCAGCAGCACTTTCGTCAGGTCAGCCTCCTGCACCTCATCCCAGACTCCCCCAGACCTTGAGAAGCTGTGGCAAGGGTGGAAATTATAGCAGACTTGTTCCTTTGGAGTGGTCCCTGGCAAATGCTTCCCAGATGGCATCGGAGCTCATCATGGTGGCCTCTTGGTATGTGGAGAGCCATAAGAACTACAGGGCTCACAGAAGGACCTGTTATTCACCCATGTCCCTGGGCCCACTTTGCCTCAGTCTGTGGTGATAAAACAACCACAGGAATAAAATTCCCATTCTTCGGTTCCTCTCTTATGGACCCTCCCTTACCCCAGCAACTCAGCCCATTGCATCTGGTTGCAGCCCAGTGGCTGAGGTCATGGAAGCCAGGGTGAACCCCGGCTCTGAAACCCCTCTAGTGCCAGGCCCTGCTTAGGAGCTTTCATAAAGGGGAAGCTGGTTCTTGAAGCATGGCCCAAGAGGAGACTCAGACGTCGTCCTACATCCTCACATCTACCGCTGCCTCGGCAATGCCAGCTCAGGAACAAGCTGCTCTGGGGCCTGGAGCAGGCAGATGGGTTAATGATGGCAGTGACTGCTGCTGGCTGCCCATCCCATCACCCTCTGCTCCTGGGGGTCTGGTCTCCTGGGCCCAGTTGACCTCAGGTTCAGGCTACCTGGGATTATGGCACCCTCACCTCAAGCTGTGAAGTCAAGAAAAGTGACAGCCTAACACAAATAGACTGTGTGTCACATGCAGGGACCCTGTACCACTTCTTTGAAAGATACTTCCAAGTCAGAGGGCTAGCAGGTGGCCATAAGTGCTGTTATTCCCCAGAAACTGGTGAGCAAGAGAATACAGGGATAGGCTGCTTCCCAATTACTGTTACCCTGGAGCAAACCTCACGCCCATGGAGTTGTTCTCCAGGACACACAGGATTCCAGGGAGAGGAGGCCTGGCCTGAGGGCCTGCCGAGCAATTGGCAGGGATCCATCACCACCTGACTGATAAGCTGTGAGAAAATTTAGAAGACATTCACTAGCATCACTGGGAGGAGAAAATGTACTCCATTTAGCATTTACTCTTCAAAGACATTAACGACATCACACCAGGGATACCTTGAAGGTACCTAACCCCAGTCCTTTATTTAATTCAGTCAGCAACCAAGTATGCAAACTCAAGTGTGCTACAAGCAAGCCTGTACAGAGCTGCTCTGAGTGCTGCTGCAGGGTGTACCGCCTCTCCTGGTCTCCGGCCTCAAGTGGCAAATTTAAGCTTCTGTTGAGTCCAAGGCTGTCAGGACCTAAATGGTCCTGCCCAGGACTAGTGCCCAGGCCCCGAGAGAGAACCAGCACCACCCCTGTTCACCTCTGCCAAAGAGCCACAGAGTGCCTGGGAAGGCTGGAACAGGTGATGTCAGCCAGCCCTGCCAGCTCTAAGCAATTTCTGTCAGCAGCTCTTCCCCTCCATCCACCCCACAGCTGAAGGGTTCATTAAAGTGCCTCCTTCAGGAAACGGGGGCTTCCCTGGGCTGGGCATCAGGGGCTGCCCTCAAGCCATCCATGGAAAGGGGACAATTGAGAGACAGCTTAGGCCTGCCCCTCACCTGAACCCCATGAGAGGCAGCCAGGCTTGGAAAGTTACGGCCCACACGACAGGTCCCTGCCGGTGTCAGTCACCAGGGCCTCCAGACACACTGGGATATCTGGGCCACTGTCAGGCTGCTCAAGGCCTCAGACACTGAGCCCCGTCCTTCAGCAGATGCCCGACTCAGATCCCCCTCGGGGAATACCTCCAGGTCAGAGTAGAGGTCCTCCCCGGGGGAGAAGGGACTGGGTAGTGGAGAGCCAGGCACTCCAGTTGGACCGGCCAGGGCATCCCCTAGCAGATCGTGGAAGCTGCTGCCCTCACGCAGCGGCATGGACTCCAACAGGTGGTTAAGGAGCTCGGCTGCGACTGTGGCGTCGATGGCTTGGCAAGTGGACACGAACGTGTGCACCTCGTGCATGCACTGGATGTAGCCGGCGGCGAAACGCTCGCTGGCTTCCGCCTGTAGCTGTTCACGCTCTGTGCCACGACCCAAGGGAGACAGAGCGATGAGTGGCGACGCAGAGGCCCGCCCGGCTCGGGGAGAGCCCCCCGCGCCCAACCGCCACTCACCGCGAGCCCGGCCCCGCAGCGCGCCTTGAACGCGCCGCACCGTCAGCTCCAGCACCTCGGCGTTCTCCAGCTTGGCCTGCACCTGCGGGGGCCGGGCGGTGAGCGCGCCGCGCACCCAGGACCGCGCGCCCCGCGCCCCGCGCCCCGCGCCCCGCACCTCGGCGCCCGCCAGCAGCAGCCGCAGCTCCTGCAGGCTCTCGTTGATCCGCGCGCGTCGCTTCTTCTCCACCAGGGGCTTCCGGGCCTGCGGAAAGCGGGCGCTGAGATCCGGCCTCGCGCAGCCGCCCGCCGCCCGCCCGCCCCCGCCCGGCCCGAACCTTGCGGTCCCCGCGCATTCCCCAGCCATCCTCGTCCTCGTCCTCGCGGCCCGCACGGCCCCGGCCGCGCACCTGGTGCGGAGCCATGGCCCCCGTGCCGGGAACCGTGAACGTCCGCGCCCCGCGCCGCCCCGACGGGCAGGGCCGAGCGCGGGCCCCTTGGAGCCTTCCGGCCTCGAAGGCCCCGCCCCATTTATAGGAGCTTATTTGCATCTGAATGCGCCGATTGGCTGTGTGGACCCCGAGCATCCTGCCGCGAGGCGCGCTGCGGCCAATAGTAGCGGTGCGCTTTGTCCAGCCCCGGCTGGCTGGCAGCTGGCGGGGCGGGGCCTGGGCCCGGCCTTCGTGACCCCGGGGGCACCTGGAGGGGGCGGTGACTCGGGGCTGCGCCCGCTGGCGCTGCTTCCCTCGCCTGGCTGTTGGAGGACCGGGTCGGCCGAGCGTGAGACAGGGGCTCTCCTCGCGTTTCCCCGCGTAAGCGTCCTTGCGACGCCCCGCGCTCTCTCCATGCGTCCACTCCATGAGCCTTCTCCTCCCCGATTCAGCCCTAGCTCCAGTCCAGACCTTGGTCTCCTGACCAGGGGCAGGCCAGGTGGGCGCGAAGTCCGGGAAGGCGGGCGCCAGTTGGACAGTGGGGTTGAGTTAGGGTTAGGGTCATGGGCCTTTCGGGCACCCGCAGCCCCATACTCCCAGAATCTGGTACTCATTGTTTTTCCCTGTTGGCATCCCACCCCCTCTGAGCCCCTCCTTCTCGGTCCCCTTTGGCCCCCTACTGTCGCTTTTCCTTGCTTCCTCCCCCTTATTCCTCCTTGGCCCCCACCTTTTGTGACCGCGCCTCCCAAGTCCCCAGGGTGTCCCCTACCCCCGCCCTGCGGCGGAGCTGCCGTCTGGCCCGCGTAACTTGATGCCCCTGACAGTTGGCAGCTGCAGCAGCGCCAAGAGCGACAGGTGCTGGCCGCGCCTTTGTCTCACCCTCTTTGTCCAGGAGGCGGCGGGCACGCCTGTGTCTGCAGATGCCCGCGACCCCAGGCCTGGCCGCCCATCTGCCGGCTCTGCCTCGCTGTGGGGAGTGCGTGGGCGGGGGTACGGCGGGGACCTTGCCTTCTCCGCCAGGGCTGGTGGGCGCGTGCCCTTTCTGCTAGCTCCCTCCCCCCACACACACCTGGTCTTCCTGGAACACCTGTTTCTCTAGGGGACCGTGCTGTCCCCTCACCTGTCCCTACAGGGTCAGTACTACTATTCTGTGCTGGGATTGCTGGAGTTTGCCTTGAGCCCCTCCAACACTTTTTTGAGAGTTTAGTGTAGGATATTGATAGGATCATTGATCCCAATGATCCCAATGAGTGGCTGTATGGGAAGGGATGGTAAAGGGTGGCCCTAGTCCTGGGGGAGGGGAATACCTTCGAAGAGAGAGTGATGGCAGGGTGGCAGGACTGGGCAAGAGACTCGCCCCACACCTTCCCAAAGATGGGATCTGGTAGACTTTCCGCTTCAGGGTGGGTGAATTGTGTGAAAGTCACCTCCCAGGCCTATTGGAACACCCTCGGTGCTCCTGAACACCTACCTGTTCCTACTCTGCCTTTAGCCCTGTGTGTTCACCTGGACTCCCCTAGCTGGTCACCTCCTACTCCCTATTACCCCAGTCTGTCCCCAAGCTCAAGAGCTTGGCCCGCCCACCCTCTGAGGCTCTTCACAGACTCTCTTGGGCAAAGGCTGGCAGGGTGGAGAAGGTCCCAAGGGACCATAGACTTTTCTTTCCTTCGGTGTCCCTCTCAGGAAAGCAGACTCCCAGGTGAGGACAGCTACAGCTCCCTTACGTGAAGAAAGTGAGATAGGGAAGAACAAATGCTGCAATGTTTCATCCACTCCCAAGTGTGCAAACTGCTGCCTCCTCCTCCCATTATCTGAGAGAACAAGGCTAAACATGTTTCAGAACTGCATAAAACACTTCAAGACACAGGGACAGCAGAATCAGGGTCCTGGGGAGGCCTCTGAGGAAAGACCCAGGGGTGGGCTACCTTGTTAACTAAGGATTTGAGTGCAGGGAGCAGAGGAGGACATGATAAAGGCAAGCGAGATTGTCCGAGAGAAGAAATGTAACCTTGGCACAACTGGGCTTAGGAGCCAAGAATTCTTTCACAGTCACAACAATGAAACACTATAAATTTCCAAGATTTAGCACCAACCTACACAGAAGGAAGGCTTGTTCTTGGTTATAGGACATCAAAGATGGTGGGAGAGAGGAGACTGTCCAGAGTTAAAGAGAAGCAAAGCCAGGGAGCAAGGAACATAAGGCCGAAGCAGGGCATTCCCATCAGCAGAGTCCTCAGTTGGACTGGAAGTTGCCTGCGACCCCATCTGTGGCATCAGCTTTAAGTTTCCTTTACTGGGCCCACTGATGAGTGGCTTGACTTTTCTGTCCCAGAAGCCTGGCTACCCCAACTTGGGGCCACCACACCCTCCCTCCTCCTCCCCTAGCTGCCCCACTTCCTGCCGTTTGTCCCTTGAACTGATCCAGCCTTCAAAGTGGCTGAGCACAGACTTCCTGGACATCTGGACCTTTTGATCCCCCTCAAGCCAGGAACAGAGAACAGCAGAGGCTGGGCAGGGTCATGGTAGCCACAAGGGGACCCGTTAGCAGTGTGAGTGGAGTGCAGGCCATAAATCCCCATGGGAACAAAGGCAGTGGCCAGCCTGCAGCCATCCGTGCGCTGATGGGCAGCCTGTCTAGACACTGACAGGACCTCCTTTTGGTCTGGAAGCAAAGGGGACGGTGGCGTGGGGGTTAGAGGGTGAGGGGAAATGCAGGTAAGTCCAGTCAGGCCCTTGGTTTTGTGAGCAGCGGCCTCTGAGGGCCTGTGCAGAGCTCTGTGCTGGCTAGGTTTTTTTATTGTCTTTTTTTTCTTTTTTTGTCTTTTTGAGACAGGGTCTCGCTATGCAGTTCAGGCTGGCTTTAAGCTCACTTTGTAGCTCAGGCTGGTCTCGAACTCACAACAATCCTCCTGCCTCAGCCTCCCGAGTGCTGGGATTACAAGCATGCGCCACCACGCCCGGCTCTTTTTTTTTTTTTTATTGTCTTTTTGAGGCAGGGTCTTGCTATGCAGTTCAGACTGGCCTTGAGCTCATTTTGTAGACTAGGATGATCTCAAATTCACAACAGTCCTCCTGTCTCAGCCTCCCAATTTCCGGGATTACACACCTATGCCACCATACCCAGCCTGTCTAGGATTGTCTGGATCCTGTATCAACACTTGGCAGGAGACAGCTGGCTTTCCAGAGTTGGAGTGTAGGATGGGTCATCCCTCTACTCCGGTCCCAGCCTCCACCTCCTGTGGCCAGAAGTGTGTATCGTCCAGACAGGGACACAAAACATCTCTGTGTGGCATGCCCGACTCCTGTCTTCAGCCCTGTGGTCAGCACACAGGTGGCCAGCTGGCTGCTGCAGAGGTGCGGACAGAGTGAATGTTGGCTTGATGGGGCCATCTGCATCACAGAAAGCTCATTAGGGCCGGGCCAGGCATGGCCAGAAGGGACAGCGCTGTGGACGGGCACTGTCCCAGGGAAGCCTCCAAGAGGGTCAGGAAGCAAAGATTTCCCTACACAGAACTCTGGGAGTTCCTCCATAAAGGTTCCGATGGCTCTCTTTCAGCTCCAGCAGTTGCTTGACTGTGCTATGTTAAACGTAAAAGCACATGGCTGGCTACCCCCGAGCAGCAGAGCCTGTGCTCAGCCTGCGTGAGCCCTCAGGCTCAATCCCCAGCAGCACTCAACAAACAAGCAAAGTAAACATACGAGTGAAAATAAAAATATACCTGCTTTATTTACCAATTTTCTAAAAGGCAAAAAAGTCATAAAAAGACAAAAGCAATCACACAAGCATATTGCACTGGGTGAAGGAGTTTGGTTGACACATGAACAAACCACTTGTCCGGCAAGGCTCAATAGATCGTTACGCAGACTCAGAGAGCTTATTCACGTAGCTCGTCAGGAATGTATGACAGGAAGGCTCAGTTTAAATAGAAAGTTCTCTGACACCCATGTAGGCACACACACTGAAGCAACAGGACTTGGTGCTTGGCGGCAGGGTGTAAACAGGTCCACAGCATTCTCCTAGTACGTCGGCTTCTTAGCAAGTGACACCAGTGAGCACATATTAAGTAATAAAATAGTGCTGAGGATGAACACTCACGACAGTAGAGAATGTTTGGGCAGTTTCATCTTTAGGTAAGGTCAGGGTAACCTTAGGTTGTCACCTACCCCTTAAGGTCTGGCTGTCGAGGCAGGCAGCAGTCTGTAACATCCATAACTTCCATAAAAGATGAGTTCGTACCTTATCTGGGGCATCTTCAGATGATGTTGCTTTGTAAATTTAAAAAATTTTAATTTAGGAGGATGAGGCAGCAGGATCACTGTGTGTTCGAGGCCAGCCTTAGATATACAGTGAGTTCAAGGCCAGCCTGAACTACATAGCAAGACCCTGTCTCAAAAAACAAAAACAACAAAAGTTCCTGCATTTTGTAAAAAGTAGGATTAACATTCAGGTGTGAAGTGGTTTACTGTGAAAGCCAGCAGTGGACAAGCAGCCATGCCTTTCTCGAAGCTACATCTGCATCAAGGGACAGCACAGCCTGTTTCTTTTCCAGTGTCAAGAACTTGGGCAGTTCTCAGCCTGGTGTCCCTGTTGGTGCTTTCTCCTGCATTCCAGGCACTGATGTCAGGCCTTCCCAGACAGTCTCTGAGATGTCTGGTGTAGTGTGAGGTCCAGTAAAGCTGGGCAAGGTGGACCCCTTCTCCTTGGGCTTGGGTGACCTGAATGCCAACAGCACTGTGGTGCCAGGCCAGAGGCCAGAAGCTGCATACCATGCTGGCTCTCAACATGAGGTCAGACAGCCTGTGAGGGTGTGGGCACGGGTAAGCATAAGGGACCCTGGGAGCAAAGATGTGGGCTGTTCTCTGTGGAAGCGGCGCTGGCTCTGCTGCGGCAGAACCAATGTCCAAGCTCCAAGTGAGGAACAGACACAGCTGGGTCTCCAGTGTCAAGGGCAGAGCCTCGTTCACAGAGGGGCCTCACCATGAAGACATGTTCTCTACAGGTGGGCCATGATGGTCCAAGGAGACACAAATGGTGTAGACATGTAGGAGGGTCTGTACGGGCACGAGTCCTGTGGAACTAGTCACACAAACCCCTAGGTGGCGTCATCCAGAGCCATCTCAGTGCAAACAAAAGCTGTGTCACACCAGAAGATACGGTGGCACTGCTGCACACGCTGCCAAGGACATTCTGTTTTTTTTTTTTTTTTTTTTTTTTTTGGTGGAACCAGGGATTGAACTCAGGCCCTTGCACTTGCCAGGGAAGCACTTACTCTACTGAGCCATCTCCCTGGCCCTGCCAAGGACATTCTGAAGGAGCTCGGGAGCTGGGGAGTACTGGTGACACCCGGCTGGATGAACGACAGCCTCCGTAGACATGGTCCTGAGGTGGCGGCCATCTGACCCGAGCTGAGCATGCTTGGGAAGGCTTCAGAAGCAGGAGCCGTCAGCTCAGAGCTGCACCCAGCTTTCCGGTGACTTGTCAGCCTGGCCTCGTGTCTTGGGCCATCCTTTGGGGGCCAGCCCGATGGCATGCTGAACGGAGGCCTGGCTGCAGCAAGGGACATCTTGCGGGCCCTGGAGCCACCTCCCTGACACTCACACGAACACTCAGTCTCCTCTAGCTCTACAGCAGCCCAAGTCTTGACCCATCCCCCAAATGCTGTACTTACATTTTAAATATGAAAATGTGTTTTCATTGAGACCCTTCTTCCACAGCCTGAAGTCATCCCTTCAGAAAACTTTTTTTTATAAGACAAACAAACAAAGCAACATAAATATGTCCATTTCATGAGAAACAAACGTGAGGGTCTTCCAGGTCTCCTCCCAAGCACCATCAGAAGTCCATCACGCTGTCACACAGGTTACGTTTGCTCTTCCTGCCTGTGGCCCAGGGGGCATCCTCTCTCCTTCTCTTTGGTGTCTAAGGCATCGCTGAGTCCCAGGGAGGGAATGTCTTCCTCATAGGGCAAGCACAAGTTGCCTTTCTCTTCACTTTCACAGTAAACACATTCCTTAGAAGAAAGGCGGCCTCAGTGAGAGCCTGACCTAGTGTTGTGCAACACGCACAAAGCCTGAGGCATGACAACTGCGAGGACAAGGCCGGCCTGGGCAACTCAGGAGACTGCCTTAAAGTGAAAAATTATTTCTTTGCATCTTTTGCAGTACTGGGAATTGACTTTGGTCTTGTGCCCTGAGCTATTCGCTAGCTCTTTTCAACACTTGAAAGAAAAAAAAATTATGGTGCTGAGGATCAATCCCAGGGACTTGCGAATGCAAAGAAAGAGCGCTACCACTGAGCCACCCCTCTCCAAGCCTTCCCCCTTTTTTTTTTTTTTTTCAGAACCAGGGATTGGACTCAGGCCCTTGTACTTGCCAGGGAAGCACTTATTCCACTGAGCCATCTCCCCAGCCCCAGAACTGTGAATTCTGTGAGAGGCTTTGGATCCTTCCAGAGCCCTGTGTTCATTTTTTGTGTCATCTATTTAAGCCATACCCATCCACTGGTTTAGGAGGTTGCTGGCTTCATCAGTCTGCAGAAATAATATGAACTCAATAAGTGGACTCAGGAAGTCCGTGACTTCTAATAAGGGAATAAAGGCACCTTGGGCCCCTCGCTGCTGCTACCATGTTACAAGGACACCCGCAACAAGGTACCGAGGCCTCCGGCTGACAGCCGGCCGGGACCCCAGGAGCCTTCCGTGTCACACGAGAACCTGAGCTTGGCTTGCCCACTGAGCAGCTCCCTAGCTCCTGGCTTCTGGTCTCTGTGATGCATGAGCAGTGGGTGAAGCTGCCTGAGCCAGGGGTTACGTGCTGTGCCACAAGTGAGAACGGCTTCAGGAAGCCAGAGCATGGAAAGTGGATTCCCAGCAGAAGAAGGGCAGGGCAAGGGTCCCAGGAACCAGGCACAGGAGAGCAGAGGGGCAGGGCAGAGAACAGGAGGAAGCAGGTATGGGGAAGTTTGTGGGACTGCGTCTGCCTATTCTGACTGCATTGGATTTGGGCCGAGAAGTGCTGTGATTTCACCGTAGGGGCACAGGCAGCAGTGAGTGGCCAGGAGGCCCCTCTGGCCTATGGGTGCAGTCCCTTCCTGTGGGCTGGGGTGCTGGGTAGCTGGTCCTGGCCATCCCAGGGCCGAGCACTCTGCTCTGTCAGCAGAGCACTGCCAGAGGAGAGTGCAGGCAGCTGCATAGTGGGAGCAGTTGGAGGACTTGGCCCTGTGCAAGGCGCAGAGGGAGGGGGCAGCGCTTTCTCTGGGGGTCGTTAGGAGCTAGGTTTCAGATTCTTCCAGTTCCACAGGGAGCCGGGCATGCTCATGTACACCTGTAACCCCAGCACCCTGCAAGGCTGGCAAAGGAGGATCAAAACTTGAGTCCAGCCTGGGCAAATTATCAAGACTCTGTCTCAACATAAAGAATTAAAAAGGGCAGAGATGTAGCTCAGACAAAAGCCCTGGGTTCAATCCCTAGTCCCCCACCTCCCCCCCCAAAAAAAAGCTTCCCAGGGGACACGCCTGGAGGTGCAGAACGTGTGCATACATCGCAAGTTGCAGTCAGTTGGACAGAGAGGAGCTGCAGATGCTAGGCCCAGGGGCTGGAGGGACGCCAGCCACTCCAGGATGAGTGGCTGTCACTGGCTGCGCTGGCTTGCAGGTGGCCTGAGCAAGGTCATCATGCTCAGGAGCCGGAGACCTAGCACTGTGACAAGGGCAGTGGTGGGGTGAAGCTGCCCAGCATCAGGAGAAATTGACAGGCCAGGGGCGCTCATGGGTTTGAGCTCTCAGAGAAGGGCAGCGCAGGGTGGCATCAAGGGTTTTACTGACAGAAAAGGGGTTTGGGTTTATTAAACAGAGAACAGAAGTACAGAAAGGGCAAAGCCTCATACTTCAGCGAGCCCCTGCAGCCACCCTTTCTGAAGTTGGAAGGATGTTTCTTGCAGGGGACTTAAACTTGCAGGGCCTTTTTGTTTTTCAAATAAATGCTGAAATGTTTCAATTTCTGGAGCTGTTGTGGAGGCATACAATAGTGCAGTGTAGTACAGAAACAGTACAGAACAGAGAACCGCGGCACCATCGGGGTGGGCTGGAGCTCACCGTCACGTTGATGGCTGAAGGCAGGCCGCCCGTCTGCATCCACGGGTGCACCTCAAACAGCTCCCGCTTCTGCTCCTCCGAGAACCGGGGCTGATTCTTCTGCAGCAGCTGCAGCTTCTCTCTGTCCTCCTTCAGGACTAGCTCCACATCCCTTCCCAGAGGATGTCAGCTTATGATTCCTCCCCTAGCCACACTTGTCACCCTGACACCCATGTCTGGCCCCATCCAGACAGACGGACTCCCCTCGCTGACAGTCCCGGCCCTGCCTTCCTCACCTTGCAGCCCTGCTGTGGGGGTGCACAGGGTCCTCAGAGGGGCGAGGGAGACAGGGTCTGCAACTCTTAGGCAGCCAGAGGGACAGGCACCTCCTTGTGCCGCAGAGCGCAACACTGTCAAGGTGTCAGGCTTGGGGCCAGGCGTCTATAAGACGTGGCTTCCCAGGGTGCCTGCCTATTTCTAAGGAGACCTCCTGCTCCCGGACTCCTCACCCCTGCCCTTCTGGGCCCCAGGGGACGCCTGAGCAGTTACCGGGAGGGCAGCTGGTACGCCATCATGACACTGTCGCCGGCGTCAGCCATCAGCAGCCAGATGGGGTCCTGCAGGACATACTTGGTGAGATGCCTGCTCTCCTCCATGTCCACCTTCACCTTTGCTTGGTGGTTATTTTCTGAGGAGTCGATGCTTCCAAAGTATTTGCTGCTGTGACTTGTGTCACTGCTGCCTGTGGAAACATGAATATAGCAAGTGAAGCCCGGGCCGCAGGCAAGCAGCCGGCGAGGGTTGCTTAGCTGGTCAGTGTGCACAGCTGGGGGCATTTCCAGTGCCTTAAGGACCCAGATGATTGGAACTTGGAGATCCACTGCCCTGGGGTGGGGACCCTCGCCTGGTGCTCAGAGTGTAGGCGGTGGACTCTTGAGCCTGGCCCTTGGTCTCCCAAGCTGCAGCCCTGGGATCAAAGCCCGTGAAGAGGTGTCGTGTCCTAGGTGGAGGAGCAGCCTGCAGTGCCCCTTGGGGCTGGCACAGGCCTGCAACCCAGGGAGCAGGGAGCCGAGATCTGAGTGTGGCGTGTGTGTCATCAGTGAGGCCTGCCGGTGGGTGTGCATCCGTACAGACCGGCTAACTTGGGGGTTAGCTAGGGCAAGGGCTGCCACAGCCGAGGCCTGCAGCAACGCTGGAACTGGAAGTGAACAGGTCAGCCGTGGATCTCTGACGGCCAGGCTCTGAATGTGCTCAGGACATGGGCAAGACACACGTCTACAAGTGTGTACCACTGGGGAGCGCAGGTGGGGTGGCCCTGAGCAGATGCTGGCCTATGATTCTGGCACCAACCCACGGCCGGGCCACCATACCTGCCCTGCTTTGGGACACTTTGCAGCCTAGGGAGCTGGAGCCCAGGGAGTCCGAGGTGGCGGAGGCCCCACTTCCCGATAAGGCTGACCCTGTGGCTGAGCAGAGGTCCTCGTTCAGCAGGAGGTTGAGCAGGTCACTGGACGTGGAGAGGGCGTCGCTGTTCTGAGCGTCTGAGGGCTCATCATGCTTGGGGCACAGTGAGAAGACAGTAGTGTGTGGGGACAAAGTCCCAAGAGGACGCACACTGGGTCCAGTCCCAAGAGGCTGAGGGTGCCAGGGGCTGGGGGACTGGGCGAGGGTTTCGCTGAAGCCATCTGATCAAGAAAGAGCTGAGGACAGAGCCCCCAAGTAGTGGGCTTTGGCTCTTCTGAAGAACCTATGGGTCCAGGCTTTCTAGGACAGTAGACCTGGAGCAGGGGAAGGCTAGCCATACACTCATGAGCCCCAGGCCCCTAGGCCCAAGGTTTGGGGGCATCTCTGGCTGCCCAAGAGCTCAGAAATAGGACCCCAGAGGGTGGGAGATGCCTGCAGACCCAGCGTGCGACTGTCCAGCTGACGTGGCTGCACAGCAAGCTCCCCGGGAAACCCTAAGGCAGCAGAGTGCCACATGGGGTGCTCAAGGCCTGGGGCACAGGCCTGGGGGCCACACTGACCTTCCCTTCCTTTCCTACCCTGGAGCCAGCCTGTCTGCCACCTCGCTCCATGAAGGCTGAGGCTGGAACCTGGCCCAATTGTGTTTTCCTGGAGGAGTTCACTGGAATATCCCAGGCCCATCAACCTCCAGCCACGTGCTGCCCCCTACTGCCCCCTGCTCCAATCCCAAGGTGAGCAATGCTGAGAGTGGCTCCCATAGGGCCGTGCAGCTGGGCTCACTAAGGTCCAGCACCATAGGGTTGGGAGGAACCTCAGCCTATCAGATGCCCACGCCCGTACCGCCCTTGAGGGGCCCCAGGATCCTTACTGTTGGTGGTGCCTTGGGCAGCTGGTCCCTAGCAGGTGTCCCTACAGCCCCTGCACTGCCCTCAGGTGCCTCCTCCAGCTGCAGCAGGTTGAGCTGAAGGGGCGAGCTGCCCCGAGACTGGAAGAGCGGGGGCGATGTCCTGCCTATAGCCACTGTGGCTGATGGTGGGGTTGCAGGGGTGGCCGGGCAGGAGCACGCCTGCTGGGGGAGCAAGGTCCGACTGGGGAACTCAGGTTGGGAGGCAGGCGTCATCTCACAGGGGAGTGTAGGGTGGTCCGGAAAGAAGGCCTGGGGCAGGCTCGCGGGGGCTGGGAATGGGTAACTGGGGAGCATGAAGGCCATGACAGGGGCCATGGAGGTGGGGAAAGGCAGGGGCTGCACTGCAAACTCATGTTGGGTGCCCATGGCCACAGTGGGCACTGCAAACCCGGTGTGTGGTGCTGCTGGCGGTGGTGCCATGGTGCCTGGCACTGGCACTATGCCTGGTGCTGGGAACACAGGCAAGGAGTAAGAAGGCACAGGGGCAGGGAAGGGCACTGCAGGGCAGCTGGACTGAGATGTGTCTGATGGTGACCAGGCCGTGGCATTCAGGCCCATAAGTGAGGGCCGGTGGGGCGGGGGGGCGCCCCCAGATCCTGTGCTCTCAGAGGAGTCCCGAGGCTTGGCCCGCTTGGACTTCAGTTTTCTGCTCTTGCCAGTTTTTTTCCAAGAGTCTATTCCAGAAGCATTCCTTAGTCCAGGAACCGCTGAAATGTGGGAAACGAGAGTTCAAATCAAACATTTACGTTCACATCACCTCTGAGACTCCAGGGACTGTGGGGACCGAGGACCACTCTTCAGTGCAGCACTGCACTCTCCCCTCCCCGGCATCACCATGCCTCTCCTTCAGGACAAGCAGCATTCCAAGGGCTCTACTGGTCCAACATAGAAATAAAGGCAATTAAAAAGCTGGCAGGTCTCGTGTTTCCCAAGACCCAGGCCAGAATTTTGGTTTGTGAAACCTAGAAAATGGAAGTACAAGCCTCATCTGACTTCCTCATCTTTCCATCTGATGAGTGTGATTGCTGCTGCTCTTAAAAAGAGGTTTCCAGTTTCACTGCCAAAGCCTGAGCAGAGCCAAAGCTCAGATGATGACTCCAGAGTGGACACTGTGGTCCCCAGGGCCCATGTGCTGCAGGCCGGGCTCTCAGTCCCCGTGGGTCTCAGGAGGACATGAGGTCGCCGAGGGCGTGGCCTGGGTCTGGGACCACACGCCTTCCTTCTCTTGGCTTCTGGGCTGCCCTGAGGTAAGCCGCTTGTCCACTACATGGCCCACCAGGAGGTTCTGCCTTGCCCCAGACCCAGAGCAACAGAGTCAAGTGTCATAAACCATGAGCTGCGATGGCCCTCTCCTCCTGGTCAGCTGGGTCTCAGGTATTTTGTCACAGTGATGGAAAGCCGAGTGACAGGCACAATCGCCCCAGAACCACATCTTTCCTTTCTGATGGCAGGTGCTGCTGAGACAAGGCCTTGTCCACGAGGACGGGGGACTGAGCCTTGATGGACGGACTCTGGATGTGTCCTTGGGGTCCTCAGGACCCTGCTTCTCTCTCTCCAGGTGGAGGATCTGGTGCCTTCAGTGAAGCTGTGTGGCTGTCTCCTGTGCATAGGGCGGGGGTTCTGCAGCTCTGTCATGGCTGGTGGCAAGCAGGAGCCGAGCTGTGACGACCCGATCTGCAGTGGGTCCTGCACTCGCATGTGAGGACGGTGCTCGCTTGCAGGGCACCGTGCCATCAGCAGAGTTGTGCACAGAGCCCTGCAGCCGAGCCTGCTGCTGGGAGGGCCCTGCACGGAGGTGGTCACCTGGACGTGGACACGACCGTATGGCTGTGTTCCTGCCCCAGCTCCTCCCGGCTCCCTGTCCCCGGAAGCCATGGTGAGCAGCTCTTCCCTGTGCAGGCCCCTCTGCCCCCATGGGGCCAGCTATGAGCCTGATAAGCCTCCCCGTGAGCTGTGCTGCTGGGTGCTCTGTCGCAGTGATGGCACAGACTAGCCAGCTGCTGTGAGCAGTCGCGAGATCCAGCTGTACCCAGCAGCTTTCCTACTGGAAGCCTGCCCCATGGAGGGAGCCGTGGCTACAGTCCTGGGCCTCTCAGCTGCCACACCCAGGTCTGGGCAAGACGGTCCTGAGCAGCTGTGCAGTCTGTGTACCAGCCCTGGTATAGGATATGGCTCTGCCCCAGCTGGGGTCTTGCCTATGGGGAGCAGCAGGTAGTTGGGAGAAGGCTCTTGGATCAGAAAGAGGGTGAAGAGGCTAGGCTGTTTCAGTTCACCCCTTGACGTCAAGCACCCAGAGGCTTCTGGCCTGAAGGGTACCATCATGTACCATGGGGCCTCAGGGGTCTGCAGCACAGGCCTGGGGCCAGCCTGGCAGGAGGGGCTGGCCATATTACTTGTTCTTGGAGCCAGGCTGGTGAGGGAGAAGATGGCCATGCTCTGCATACCTTGGGGGTCTCCTGCCAGCTGCCCAACAGAACATGCTCACACCTCTAGGGCTGGGGGTGCTGCTTCTCCCAGGGCTCCATCTGGAGGCCAGGTGGGGTCCCGACCCCCAGGAAATTCCCCAGCAATGCTCCTGAGCAGCATGCTGCAGGGCGGGCCTGGGACTGTGTCCTTTCCACAGTGCCATTCCCTTGAGGACAAGAGGCTCCATCCTTGAAACATCCCCAGGCTGCAAAGCCCTCCAGAATCAGCCTGTGTCACCAAGGGCATCTGGGCTAGGGACACGTTAGGTCCTGTCCTGAGACCAGTTGGTCTCAATAACAGCAAGCAAATGCTTTGGAAGCCCACATTCAGTTGGTGTCTCCACTCACCGCACTCGCTGGAGTGCCCCCTGGACCTCTCTTGCAGGTAGTGCTGGCAGTGGGCCTGCAGGACGCCCAGCCGCCGCACCTCCCGGAACTTCTGCAGGAAGCTCTGCTCCTCCTTCTGCGTGTGCGAGGCCAGCACCTCTTTTGTGAGGCCCAGTTTCTGCAGGGGCCCCTTCTCCTGGCCAAGGCCTCCTGGCAGGCAGTCCAGGGACTCAGGCCCACTAGCAGCGTCCTCCACTGTCTCTGTAAGGAGAGAGGGCCCACGCACAGTCACCCACCCCGTGCACATGTCAGCACTGCTGCTCTGCTTGCAGAGGGACTCTGATGCCAGGGTACATGGGGGACAGGGCCTTCCTGTGGCTTCCTGGGGAAACACGGTAAGAGGTCGAGAGCAGTGACAGCTAGGCCCAGTCCCCACACTTGGGACTCAGAACCTTGTGAGCAAACAGCTTCGGCGCCCAGAGCAACAGCAGGTTGGGCTTGGGACCAGGCACGGGAGCAGCTACGACCATGTGGCCTGTGGGGTGGACCCTGCAGGGCAGGCGGGCCACTGACTGTCCTGAAGAGGAGGCTTGGGGACAGACCCTCTGACAGGTACTGTGCTCCTGCTGTTGCCTGCCCAGTGAGACCCACAGCCAAGGCACATTAGCTTCTCGAAGATCAGGAGACTCAGCCAAGAATGCCTGGGGGCCAGACATCTTGTCAACTGACCCTGCTCCTCACGGGAGGCAAGGCTCGGTGCAAGGCAGGCCCTGGGCCTACCCAAGGCTGCCAGGAGGGGGACTGCCAAGGGGCAGGCCCTTGCGGGGCCCACCTGGCTGCATCCCACCCTGTACTTTAGAGACTGGGATTTCCCAGAACTTCCTCCTGGGTTATAGGGGAGCCCCTCTGGGAAGCTTAGCCAGACCTGAAGGTCTAGGATGGCAGCAGAGCTCTCACCGCTCTCGTGAGACCCGCTCTCCCCCGTCACCCTCAGGGAGACTGCCACGTACCTAGCTCTGGCGGTGGCTTTTTGTCCCCGACGTGGACGATTGTGCTGCTGTAACTGCACTGGCTGGTGAGAGACACCACACTCTCGGCCTTGCCAGGCAGCGCCAGGGAGCTCAGGCGGGCACTCACTTCTGCGTGGCTGCTTACCTTGGAGGGTGACATGGCCTCTTTATGGGAGAGAAGGGGAGCAGACACGGACAGTCAGGATGGACCGCAGCTGCCCTGTGAGCTGCTGGTGCCACGCAGGCCCCACCCCCGGACCATCGGGCCTGGCTGGGGCCCAGGAGAAAGGTGGCGCTGGGAGGGGAATTCCAAAGTGGGAACAATTTCTTGCTGAGAACCCAAGTCCCCTGGGAGGGGCGCAGCAGCTGGGTGGCCGGGGCTGCCTAGACCCATAGCCCCTGTGGCCCACTGCAAGGGAGGTCTCCCACAGGCAGGTGGCGGTAGCAGCCAGCAGTTTGCTTCTCTCTGGGTGAAGGCCCAACCTGCGTATATTGCTCGACATGGTCCTGGGGGGCCCCAGCAACACAGCCCAGGGTGCTAACTTGATTTTGGGGCACACAGTTGAGGGCTGCTCTTGGGAGACAAGGCAGGACCGGTGTCCCCATGCCTCCCGCAGCCTGAACAGATTCCTGTTCCAATGCACAGCGTCCCGAGACCAGAATCATCCTGATCTCCAGCTGGTTGCTGGCTCCTGAGCTGCTGTGATATTTTCTAAAGTAGGGATAGCTTTATGCTGAACCTATGAGCTGGCCTAACTAGCACGGGAGGGAAGGCATCGGGTTTAAGTTGGTGTGCAGCTCCTGGCGTGGCAGTGAGCTTGCTGGACGGTTCGGAGCGGTGGTACCTCCGGCATGCAGCCCGGGGCTGACCGTGGCCTTTCGGGATGGGATGTTTGCGGAGAACTCGCACTTCCTTTTCAGTGTGGCGGCCTCGCTGCAGCTCTCCAAGTACCTGTGTGGACAGAGGGTCTTCAGTGGGCAGGCGGTGTGGGCAGCGCCTCCTGGTGGGGAAGGAGGGAAGTGGCCGGTACCTGATGACACCATCCAGGCAGCTGATCTGCTGGTAGGAGCAGGCGGGTTGGTCCTTGCAAGACAGCTCCTCAGGGAAGCTGGCCTTGGGCAGGCTGGCCCCTGAGCTGTCCTTCTCTGCAACAGGCATGGCTTTCACTTGAGCCAGGGTACTACTTTGTATTTCTGGAAAAGTAAAAGAGACACACAGGCTCTTTCATCAACTACTCCTACTTCCAGAGGCTCACTGTGCTCGTGAAACATTTACTTCTACCCAGTGGCAAGGCCGGGATGGAATGCATATGCCCAGGGTGCAAATGGCCCACACGCAGCAGCTGGCACCACGAGGCGAGGGTGCCCTGCAGAGGCAGCCCAGGCAGACCTGCTGCTCTGGAGTTCAGGGCTTAGGAGGAAAAAAGCAGGCCTTCGAGGAACCCTAAACTTAGGAGGCCAACAAGGCCCCAAGCGGCTTGCATCACATTTTCAAACAGAACCCCCACAGAAGGCTTAGATCATGACAGCCACCTGGGCTCTATGCTGCAGCTTCTTCCAGGCTGTCCCCACCATGGATACCACATGCCTGCTACCCCAGAGCCCGTAGGCAGACAGCCACGGCCCCAAGGTCAGCACACACTTTCCAGTGCAGGCAGGGCTGTTTCTGAGAACTGCAGATTGCAGAGCCCACTCTACAGAGACACCGTGCACACATGCATGCCAGCGTGCACACTGGAGCTGAGTGTGAGGCGCGGCTGCTCACACTGGCGAGCCGAGGCACACCAAGCACACCCGGCAGCAGGGCTGGGCAGAGACATGCAACGCACAGCCCACAGATGCCTGCCCAAGGGATGCCAGTCCCTGCCGCCGTCTTCTGCTGGCCTGGAGGGCGAGGATGGGCGCATCCAAGAGTATGCCTGACTGTCCTTTGGTGAGCCTGACCCACCAATACTTCTCACCACCAAAGCAACATACTGCCAAGGAAACGGAGTTTTTTTTTTTTTTTTTTTTACCTGTTACAGATTTCTTCTTTTGTTTTCCAGATTCATGGGAAAACTGACTTTTGATTTTGTTCTTGTTGCCATTTTTACAAATCTCCTTGAAGAAAACAAAACCAACACATTATTCATTCCAGGAGACTTCTTCCCGTCTGTCTCCAGGGGGCACGGGGCACAGCTAGAAGCATCCCAGTGACGCAGGAAAGGCTCAGAAGCTCTGAGCAACAAATCAGAGATGCCAAGCGAGGCGGGACCTAGGCCAGGGCCCTGAAGGTTAGCAGGACACAGAGCAAAGTGGCACAGGTCTTCTGTCTACCTCCACTTAAGTCTTCACTCCTGCTTGTGGTGTCCGCCTTACAAACATTTTCATACAAATGCATAAGCACAGCTTTGAGCTGCTTCAACTTGAAAGTGATTATGACACAGCCCTCAAGGGACATCCCGGCTGTCGGGTGGCAAGGACAGAAAGGGACATACAGCTCTCCGGTGCCGGCCCTCCTCGTGGCCGTTGCTGTCACTGGATGAGGTCTGGCTCATGAGGTGTTCGTGGGATCCATTACTGCCCAGGCTCCCGTAGCCACTGGAGCCGCTGTGGGGCACAGGCTGCAGGAGAACAGACAGAATGCATGGGCACCGTGGCGCCCTGCCCCTCCCCCCATGGGGTTCCCGAGAGAGTGGCACTGCCAAGGCCCCATGGGGAGACCCTCTGGACTCCGTTCCAGGGTCAGGCTCCAGGGTAGGCTCCTGGCCTCTCTACCAGAGGCACCCAGGGGAGGAGTGGCCCTGAACGGGATTTGCTCAACCTGCCCACCAGCGTACACCTATGGCCAGCAAATTCTACTGGATTTCAAAGCCAAAATTTCAGCACAGGTACGGTTAGGCTCTGTAGTCTCCAACAGAGGCCAGGGCGTGCTCAGGCACGGCGCTGCCAGTGCCGCACTGCTGTCTGAATGGCGGTGCTCTGCATGCCCAGTGCCAGGCCTTCTAGTTAAGCTGTACCTCACCCAAGAGGGGTCATGCATGGCCTGAGGGCGAGGATGGGGCTGGTCTGGGTCTGGGGTCCTCCCGCTGCTGGCTCCTACAGAAATGCTTGGTGCAAAGCTGAGAAATGCTCAGGGATATGTGGGGATCTTGGCAGTGGGGAGGCCTAAACCGGGTGTCAGGGACACCCAGGAAAGACAGTGGGGTCATCTGAGTGTGGAGCCCACAACCAACGGTAGCAAGGTGGGGAGGGTGCAGGTACCCACCCACCTGCAGCAGCAGCCGGTGGATCTGCTCTGTGAGCTCCTGGACACCGGGGTGCAGGGCCTTCTCCTCCACACATGGGGGCGCTGCAAACACGTCCTCATTCAAAGGGCCCCTGCATGGTTTCAACCTCAGAGTGTAACACCCCAGTTCACTGGATCTCTGAGCAGCACCTCCTCCCACCCGGGCTAGGTAACCGTGCCCCCTCCACTCCTTCTCAGATGGGTGGCCAGGATTTGGGAGGGGAGTGCAGGGACACTCACACCCTGACTTTGTGCCTCCCGATGATGAAGGAGATCTTGCGGCTCCAGGGGTTGACGAAACTGGACCAGCTGGTGTCCAGTGTGATGTACTCCCCGTTCCGGGCGCGGAACCGGATGGGAGAGTAGTCAAAAGGCTGCCCACTGCACTGCAGGACTGCCAGTGAGAACAGGTCGGGTCAGGCCAGGCCGGGCACAGGCAGCCTGAGTGTGATCTCCTTGTCTGCCCTGCTTTGGCTCTTAATAGCAAAGAGTGGTCTCCTGTGTCACCATGTCTGACAGCTGGGCGTGGTGGTGAATGTGTCGTCCCCTCCCCTGGCTGGTCAGCCCCTTCTGAGCTACTGCTGAGCGATGCCCCTCCTGTCACTGGAGCCAGGAGTGCAGGTGACATGCCTGAGACCGCGGGACATCTGGGGCCCCATGTGAGTGCTCCTCTCGACTAGTGGGGAGCAGGCACCCCTGCTTGTGTCCTCAGCCATCTGACTGCCATGAGCCTGCATGGCCACAGGAAGGGCCCTGGGAGCATGGGAGCAGGACCTACTCTTTCTGTGGATGGCAAGCATCAGGGGCCTGTCGCTGGGGTGCAGCTGCACAAGCACAGGCGTCTCAACCAGGTCCTGCGGTAAGTAGCCCAGGAGGGGGACCGCCCTGCAAGGCAAGGGACACATGCTGAGCCAGGCACAAGCTGGAAGATGACCAGACAGACAGCTTGGCAGCCGCCTCCAGCAACTGACAGACTCATGGGTCAGACTCCAGATCCCCAAGGTCAGGGTCCTGGTGCTGAGGAAGATAAACCCAGTCATCTGAATTCCAAAGCCACGTGAGGCTGAGCCCCGCATGCCCACTTCTTCAGCCTGTGTGCTGCAGCTGTGTCTCATCTCCTGCAGGAATGAGTTTGGATCGCTCTTCTGTCATGGCACTATCAGGCTGGCCACATGGGGACTACAATCTAAGACTGCCTGGAAAGCCCTCTGTTGGGGTCCAACTCAGAAGGTATCCTTCTGCTGCCTGGCTGGCCCATCTAGCTCTGGCTCCTGCAGGTGGTAGCCGGGCTCTTGCTTGGTGGCTCAGTTCTCCTCCAGCACCCACGCTGCTCCTGCCTGTGTCCCTTGGGCAGGCGTGTCACCATGGAACAGGCGGGCAGCAGGGCCTAGCACCCCAGGCCTCCTGCAGAGTTGCTTCCTCTCTTCCTCTGCTGTGGATGGTTAAGTCTTCCTGCTCCATGTGGTGCAGGACTTGCTGTGTGCCTGGCTTTTTCCCTCCTCTCACTTCTGTGCATTCCTCGGGCAGGGAGGACACGGTGTCCCTGGCATCCTCCCAGGTCACAGTCCAGCTAGAGGAGCAGGAAGGAAGGTGGTGGGGTGGGGGAGAGATAGGGAGGGGAGAGGAGGTGCCTGGACGAGGGAGGAGACAGTAGGCCAGGGGGAGCAGACTCTGAATGGCTAAGACTCCTGGGACACCTGGCTGGTGCAGCTCCGGCCCTGCCTTGGGCTGGTGCTCCCACAGCGAGGCCAGGGCTTCTCCCCGCAGCGGCTTTGGATTCTACATTTTCATGAGTCTGAGGAGTGGCTGGAGAGGCTCTCAAGGCAGCAGAACTGGCGTACAGGCTGGAAGACCCTCAAGACCTGGTCAGGCCTCCCACAGCTTCCATCCTGATACAGGGCACTGTTGCCGCATCCTTCTGTCCTGGTCCATGAGGACAGGCTTTCCAGAACCCCAAGTGACGTCACCCACATCTTACTGATCTGTGTGTGTGTGTGTGTGTGTGTGTGTGTGTGTGTGTGCCTGTGTGTATGCATACAAGAGGCTGGACCCAGGACTTTAACCTAAGGCTACATCTCTTGCTGTTTTTAAATTTTGGGACAAGATCTCAGTGAGCCACCCAGGCCTAAACTGGAGGTCCAGCCTTGGGCTCGCAGACAGGACTGCAGCGATGCTCAACCTCACTTGACTTGAACACCTTAAGTGTACTGAAGAAAGAACTCAAGACCATTTTGGGGACGCCGTCCTGTGTGCAGCACAGGACACACACTGGGCGGTCCTGCCCACTGCGGAAATGCACGGGCTGCCCGCTGTGAATCCACACAGCTCGCTGGGATCTGCTTCATTGCTACTAGGTTACTACCGAGGGCATCCAAGACTCAGTTCCTCGAGCAAACACAGAACCCACGAGGACGGGCAGCCCATGGTGTGTGACACTACTCACCTCTCGTCCACGTCCTGGAACAAACAATTTGGCGTGTGTGTAGTTGTAAAAATTCTCTTCTCAGGAGGAATCCTTGGGGCTGAAAAAACAGAATTTTGCACAAAATTTGGATTCTCAAAAGTGGTTACGTTTTGCTTGCTAGAAAACACTACAATGTTTAGCACACCAGGCAGCCAGGAATCTGAAGCAGGAAGCCCACTGCCCAGAGGGCAGGGCAGAGGTTGTGCCCACCAGCCACCCTGCCCGCTCCGTTAGTCCTGGTCGGCAGGGCCCCCATCATGAGAAAACCACACGACTGCTTAAAGCACTCTCCTGTCGCTGGTGAGTGCACTGCGGGGACAATCATGCACTCCTGAGGTGCACAGCCAGCACCATGGCCTGGACCCCTGCTGGACCTGCGCCCAGGGAGGCGGGGCCCTGGCCACAGAGCCAGCACAGTGGCAGGTCAAGCACTGCAGTGTCACAGTGAGGTAGCATGAGGGCTTGAGGGTGATGACGCCGGTGGGTGCCCGGCCCTACGGGCCCTCTGGGCTGTGAGGGAAGGACCTGGCCGAGGGGCAACGAGCACGGGCAGAGGAGGGGACAGGTGAGGACCTGCACCTGCGGGATCACTGGGACGCCAGAGGGGTGGGCAGGAGGGGCAGTGAAGGGAGGACCCCTGCACTTTGCATCTCAGGGGCCCGGGAGGCTGAGGGGAGCAGAGTGGAGTAAGACCATGGCTACTCCCACTTTGCAGACAAAAGGAGAATGGGGGAGGGAGCACCGTGAGAGATGGTGACCTCACCCTCACTGGGGAAACGCAAGAGGCCTGTGTTGAGCTCAGGGAGGGTGGACATTTGCACAGGGTGTGGTGAGGTGGGGGCATGGACAGCCCAGCTGGGAGCTAGGGGCACCGCTGTCCCACGTGGCCCCGCGTGACGGCAGGGCTTACCCTCGTAGCCAGAGTGCACCTTCTCGGCCAGCAGTAGACAGCACAGCTGGCTCTCAGCCCCCGGTGGCTCCTGCACCTTGAGCAGGTAGGGTGTCATGCGGAACGGCTGGTAGCAGATCTCATCCTCGTGGCTCTTCCCGACGCTGCGGGTGAGGGAGGTTGAGCTGGAGTCCCATGCAGGGCTGACCATGGCTGCTGCTCAGACTTCCATTCTGGACAGCCCCTCATGGGACCCTTGGCCCAAAGGAGGCGGTAGGCGCCTGGACCTGCACACCTGGCCAGGGGAGGTGGCTTAGACCAGGGAAGCTGCTTCTGCTGTGGGGGCCCAAGCCCTCCAGAACTGTCCCAGGGTCACGCCTGACCCTGTCTTGCACCATCAGCATGCTGGGAAAACTGTGTGACTCTGACTGGAAACACTCACAAAGCATAGGCTCGTGTGTGTCAGGCCAGGGCACACCTCCCTGCCATGTTTCTGTGGGGGACACTGCCCACAAGGAGCAGGCAACTCACCCTCCGTGAGCTCCTCTCCTAGCACCTCATGCACTTTTGAGACGTACTGATGCAGTGAGTCCCCAGCCACTGCTGACCCCGTGGGGATCAGAGCAGGCACACGTGCTTCCCTCCACCCTGCCACTGGTTCGGGTGGCCAGACTCACCTGACACGGCAAAAGAAAGACTTCTCCTCCAAGCATTCCTGGGTGAAGGAATCTGGAAGAAACAGTTTCGGGTCACTCGTCTGTGGGAACAGCTAGGCAGACAGCCTGCTCGGTCTCTCCAACAGATGAGAAGCAGGCTGAGACCAGAGCCCTTGCTCGCTTACCAGGCGCAAGGGAGCCTCAGATCAGAACGCTTTCACTGCCTACTTCCTGTGCTAAGAGATTCAGAAGGGCGCCCTCTACTGAAGCACGCAGGGCCAAAATGTTACCACTCAGAGCGTAACTTTAGAAAGGGCCCCTGAGGGCCCTGCAGAGCCCACTAAGGCTTCCCCTGGGTACACAGGGAAAGCCCTGAGCACCTCCAGCTCACTATTTGGGGGATATCCAGCAGATCAGATAGAACAGAAACAATCAGGGCTCGCATCAGCACTTTGACGAACACTAACAAGTTTTAAAATTTAAACGTCCAGTAACAACCTGAGAACAAAGGCTTGGGGATCTCAGTGGGTCATGAAGGGACATTGTTTAGAAAGGAGTCTTAGGGGCTTTGCTCATTCACACAAAGTTCTCTATTTAAGGGAACAAGACAGGGGCCAGGGAGATGGCTCAGTAGAATAAGCGCTTCCCTGGCAAGCGCAAGGGTCTGAGTTCAATCCCCAGTTCCACAAAAAAAAAAAAAAAAAAAAAAAAAAAAAAAAGGAGCAAGACAGTAGATGAGCTCAAGGTGAAGCAGGGGACATGCAGCCAGCCTGGAGCAGGCCTCTGAGGATGCAGAGGCTAGGTAAAGGGGGTAGAGGGGAGAATGGCACCACCCCCAACATGGCGAACCCACAGACACAATGACACCCTTCGCACCGCACAGCCTGAGCACCCTGACTCGCTGCCGATGCCGGCAGCCTGATGGACGGGTGCGGGTTGCACCTGGGGAGGATAAGGCACCACCCTGGGTCCTCAGGGCACTCTTCCTCCCTGTGAGCCCCTGGGGATGCCTGCTGGGTGCAGCTCTCAGGCGGGTGGAGAAGAGAGTAGTGTTCTTTCGGCCCTTGCTGCAGGCAGAGTGGCAGTGGGCAGGAGGGTGGTCGCTAGCCAGTGAGCACCCCTGCCCCGGGAGGCCTTAGAGGGAAATGGTGATGGTTTCAGGTGCTCAGGCCAGGGGCGATGCTCTACCACGGTTCCGGTCATGTCAAGTTGGACACAGGTGACTCTAGCCCTGTCCTTTGCTCTGTGTCTCCCTTGTTGCTCAGAGTTCTGGATCCTCGGTTCAACCTCAGCTCTGATAGCCAGAACCCAGAAGGGACAGGCAGACATTCACGGCGGGCAGATGGTGCCACGGTGGTGTGCAGGCTTCCAGAGGGGCCTTCTGCAGTTGCCGGGTCGGTGAGTGCGTAGCACAGCAAGGGCTGAGTGTCCAGGCTCACCCGCCTCCTCTCCTGTGGGGCCTGGCTGACCTGATCCTCCGGCCTGACTCGCAGGCACCCAGGCCAGCGGTGGTGCTCTGCCAAGGTTCCAGTCACGTCAAGTTAGACTTGGGCGGCTCTGGCCCTGTCCTTCACTGCAGTCTGACCTGTGCTCTTGCGGGGGGCAGCCTGGAGCCACCACCTGTGGCTCACGCCCTACTCTGCACCCAAGCTCTGTGCAGATCTTGCCAGTGCTCCAGAGTATGCACCCCATGCCTGGGGGTGTCCAGCCTACACTGCATCTGCAGGAAGTGTGGCTTCCTGCACTGGAACCAAAAAGGTGTCAAAGGGTCCCTCAGGCCCAAGCAGATTCCTGCCACAGGCAGAGCCTCCAGTCTCTCAGAGAGTGCATACAGCACGTGTCACAATGAGGCCACCAGGGTCATGAATATCTTCTGTCAAAGTCCAGCATGGATGGAGCCAGTGGAGCCCTGGTGGCTGGGTGGCCTGAACTGGGGGACCAGCCGGCCCTGGTATCCAAGAGGTGGCAGGTAGAGTACAAGAGACCCCCACAGCCTAAGGGGTGACATCAGCGCCCTGAGCTTCATGTCCTTGGGGGCCCTGCTGCTGCGTTGGAGTGGAGCATATTTTGACTTCACAGGTGGACTTAGGATGCTGAGTGGCTCTGGAACAAGTTTAGACTCAGGGCTATAGACAGAGGGGGCTGCCCTGGGCACTGGGAGAAGGACCTGAGTTTCAGTGGACAGGTGGGTGAGTGGTTTGCAGGAAGGTGGCCTTGGGGAGGTGGCTGAGCCATCAGAAGGCTCAGTGCCTTTCCCACAGGTGTAAGAGCTGTCTTAGGACCAGTGCGTCCATGGAGCCAGCTGTCAAAGTGGGGCTGTTCCCCTGTCGTCTTTTCTGCATGCACCCTCTTGCCCTTTCTGCCACGAGAGTAGTCAGACCCCAGCTGCACCCCTTGGACTTTGCAGCCTGAGAACTATGAGCCCAGATAAACCTGGATTCTTCGTAAGTCACTGGTCTTGCCCAGCATGGTGGTGCACACCTGGAATCCCAGCACTCCTGGCACCTGTGAGGGTCAGGCCCCTCCGGGAAGCCTTCTCCCTGCTGCGCAGATGGACGGCAGTTACTCTTCTTAGTCGCTCTGGGAAATAGCTGCGGCTGTGCTCTGCACCATTAGGCAAAGCTGACGCTCTGCTTCCCTTTGAATGGAAACTCGCTCTTTCCATTGCGCGTCTCCTGGCACACAGCTAAGCCCACGCAGGGCTGCCCGGTACCCTGTCTTCTCCCACCAGCACCTCGGTTCCCCTCTCGAGCTCCATCTCACCAGCCTAGGCAGATTCCCAGCTATTCCAGCACCACTGCACCTTATCCCAGCTCCAGGATGTCCTTCTTGGCCACCCGCACTTTCACCAATGCTGCTGCTCCCTGTCCTCCTCATCTCCGTCTTCTCCCAAGCCCATCCCAGAAGCCCCAAGTGCTCAGGCTGTCCCAGATGTCACTTCAGAACTCGCCGGCAGCCACCTGTTACCCAGCTCCAAAGCCACTTCTGCACGGCTAGGAGGTGCTGGGCCAGCGCCCACTGCTTGGTCCTGATTGTCTCAGTGTGCTTGGGTCCATCCAGTGCGCAATTCTGGAGCTCGGAGGTCCAAGGGCTCAACACCAGCACCTCCCAGCCACTGGTAAGGGCCACAGGATGGTCCCGCTGAGGGCGAATAGCTGACACAGGGGTAGCCTCGCTTGAGGGTAAACCATTCATTGGTCCTGATCCAGTCCTGGGAGAGTGAGAACTGAACCAGTGTGAGAGGCTCCAATCCCTCTTCAAGGCCCCACTTCAATACCCCCATGAGGGCATCTGAGTCTCGGAAGGGGACAAGTGGTATCTGAATCACAGCATATGGCATGGAGAGAGGAGGGCCCGATGGTGGCGGGCAGGGCAGGCTGGAGGCAGCCATATCAAGAGCTGTCCAGGAGTGGGAAGGCACTAGCTCGCTGCTGGACATGGGGCCCATGGGACACAGATGCTGTCCAGGCCAGGCAGGGAGAAGGCCACCAAGCGCACAGACAGCCTGCACTGCCAGTGACCGGGAGGTGGCACCCAGAGGACTTCCCAACTTGGGCTCACACAGCTGCCCTGCCAAGGTGACGAGCCCAAGAAATCACTCTGGAATGTCCCATGCCTGGCCCTTATTCTTCTGAGGCCAAAGGCAGTGGCCCTCGTAGCCACCCCGGGGTCCCAATTCTCTGCATGTCTCAGATGCCAATTGCTTCTGAGGTGTTGGACACTTCCTGAAATCTTATCTCTGAAATTTACCAAAAGGCTATTTTTTCTCTAAATTGTTTTTCTCTGAAGAGATGAATTACTGTTTACCTTTCACCTCCGACAGCCAGTCTGTCTCTGGCAGAGGTGAGTGGGGAACCAGCTCCAGGTCCCCACCCACCTGAAGTCCCCCACACCTTCCTCCTGAGAACGAGGCACGCAGGGCCCGGGGCTCACCCACTCCGCCGCACATGTTCCAGGATGGAAGCCTGCAGGGGGTGGTGGAGCTGTGGAACACGCTGACGTCGTGGGGCGCCAGGAACTCCACAAATTTGGCATCACTGAAGGCGTCCTGCTTGCAGTGGAATATGGAAGTCACTTGGCTAGAGATGTACATAATCTTCCCCGAAACCAGAGACACGGCTGCAGCAAACATGTCCTGGAAAGGAGCAGACAGAAGGTCAAACCGGCAGGAAACGGGAAGGGGCAGGCCATGCCGTCAGGGCTCTCCGGGCCCTGTCCTCAGCCCTGACTGTACAACCCCACTTCCCCTGTTCCAGATATTGGGGTTCAGCATGATGGTGTCTGAGGCAATGTATCAGGAACCCTCTGTCCTGACCTCTGCAGTCGCACAGTGGACTGTGGGGTGGCCCTCCACTCCACTTGCCTGGCTGGTTACTCTGGCCTCTGCCAGCCCTGCTCTCTCCAGGGACCTGCAGTGCCTCTGGGCCCACGGCCAGGTGTCCCTTGGCCACACCGGAGGCAGGACGTGGGAAGGGCCAGGGGACGTCCAGCCCCCACTGGATCTGGTCCCACTGCCTGACCTCACTTAGAGACACGTGGGCTCTGTAGTCTCTGATATCAGTGCCCATCATGACCACAAGGTCCTGGGCCCACACAGCTGCCCTGCCAAGGTGACAAGCCCAAGGAATCACTCTGGAATGTCCCGTGCCTGGCCCTTATTCTTCTGAGGCCAGAGGCAGTGGGCCCTCGTAGCCAAGTGGATGACCACGAAGTGTGTCCTTACCCAGAGAATGTGGACACATGCAAGGACAGGGCCGTCCGGGCATGAGGAGGGCAGTGTCACAAGGATAGAAGACGTGAGATCCCAGCCTCACCTCCCTCCCTTGGAGCAGTGCACCATTTCCCAGAGCTGAGCTCCTGTCGTACGGGTGTGGCAGCTGCAGGGGACCAGTGCTCAGCAGTGAAGAGCTCACCCATTCAGGCCCGGCCCGGGACACTCACCGCGTTCTTGCCTATGTACTCGGAGGTGACACTGTCCACCTGCTCCATGGTGTAGGAAGGCGCGTCCACGCTGCAGGGCTGGTTTTCGCTGGACATCAGCAGCTGGTAGTACTCCTCGTTAGCTGCAGGAAAACCATGTGCACGCTCAACAGCTGAGGCACAGAGTGGCAGCACGGTCTCCTGGGATTTTAAACCAGCAGCCCCTAAGCCTCAGGTGCTCGTGGGCGGGACCTCTGGACGGTAACAGGATTGGGGGCTCACAGCTGCCTGGATGTTAGGAGGCGGGGCCCGGTTGGAGGAGGCGTCACTGGGGGCCGGGCCTGGAAGGGTTCATCTCAGTCTCGGGCACCTCCCTTCACACGCTTCAGGTCTGCCAGACCCCTGCGGTGCCGTCCTGCCTTGAAGCCAGCGCTGTGGACTGAAACGTGAGCTGCAATAAACCCCTCCTCCTTCAAGCTGTGCGTGCTGGGTGCTGTGTGTGTCACAGCAGCCGGAAAGTGACTGCCACGGACCCTGTCCCTGACTCCTGCAGGGGGGCTCTTCCCTCTCAAGTGAATAGCACGGCGTCTTCCTAAGCTAATGGCCTCACGCAGGGCTTTACTGAGGAGCTACTGCTGGGCGCCTTCCTGAAACAGGCCCGGGTTTCCAAAGTATTTGAAATGGTAAACACTCTCTTTAGGTAAGGGGGAGGGGGGCGCAGAGTTCTCTCTCCAGAAGGACCTGTAATCGCCGTCAACAACAGTGTCCACATGGCGCCCAGGGGCAGCCCCTTATTTGCCCTGGGCCGATCCTATCAGACACCTCCATCGGACAGAGCTGACTGCTTGACACTGTAAGCAGGGCTCAGACTCAACATCTGAAGTGAGTTGCAGATAGGCCTTGAGCTCCTGTGACCCTGGGCTCATTAGCAGGGCTCTGGGGCCCCAAGCTGCCTGCTTGGTGTCACTACACATGCCAGGTGGCCTCTGCTTCACTCAGGTGTGCAGGAGCTGGCTCCCATGTCCACCACGCACAGGCCCTTAAAAGGGTGGAACCCAGGGAGTTGGCCTGGAGTTTGATCTGGGACCACAGAGCGAGCGCGAGGGTGCACGCTGCCCTCCCTGGGCATGGTGCTGAGGCCCTGAGCCACGCCGCGTCTGTCACATGAGACTTCTCCACCTTCAGAGACGGGTGGATGTCCAGGCACGTGCCAAAATCGAGACATAAACTGCAGGCGAGCGCACACAGTGTCTGGATTTGCAGCACTCCTAGCCTTGAGGGTGCTGGGGACACCAGAATTTCACACCCTGACCAAGGTAGCCAGCCGCTCATGACCAGAGAGGCCAGCTGCCCGGGCAACTCCCTATTGCCGTCCTTTCCAGAAAGCACAGGGCCCCTGAGCTGAGCATCCCTGGCAGGGCCAGGCCCCAGGTTCACGTGCACTGACTCAGGCTCTGACCGGCAGGCAGGCCTCTGCTTCTACAAACAAATCCCGCAGAATGACAGTGAGCACAGGCAGTCGCTCCAATGTGAGCGCACCCAGCACACTACACAGTGATACCTGGCTCCAGACCCAGAGGCAGGCTGCCGCGAGTTGGGGGCTGCCAGGGAGAGTGGAGGGCTTCCCGACTTCCGGATCACCCGAGGGGGCTTGCTTTTCCTGGGGGCTGGCTGGGTTTCCACCCAGTCAGCTGCTGACAGAACCAGCCTCAGCTTTACCTGAGGCGCCACCTTCCTCTTCTGCGGCACAGAGCGGCCCCTGTGCCCTGGTGGTGGAGGCCAAGGGTCCCCTCGGAGGTGCTGGGAGCCCCTGTGCCTGGAGCTGCAAGAAGCAGCGTCTGTGCGGAACCCTGTGTACTACACCTGTTTCTGCAGGAGTGTTCTCTTCACTGGCCAATCCTAAAAGCCCCTCCTATTCTGCCCCATACAAAGTTGAAGTCAAGAAATCCACATGCGGGAGCAGGGCTGCCCTATAGAGCCCCATGGCTGCAGGGTTGACAGCTGGCGTTGCTCTGTCCTGCCTCCTCCTTTCCTGGTCGAAGTGGCCACTGGGTGGAAATTCACATGACTTCAGGCAAACAAGAAAGGAACCACTGAACCACTGAACTACTGAGTTTCTGAATTCCAAAGCCTGAGGTGTGGCAAAAGCCTGCTCCTCAGTCCTTTTCACCTCTTGAGGTGGAGGTGGGCAGGTCCCTGGCTGAGGGTTCAGTGCTGCCCTTCTGCATGTCCTGCGGTACCTACTGGCTGCGGGTGCCGATCTCAGTGGACTCAGGCCCACGCCAACCGTCCTGAGCACAACCTGATGCAGCCCAGGGCACAGTAGACACATGGAGTAAACTGAAGGGCTACTGAAAGATTCAGTGAATATTTCTTTTTTTTTTTTTTTAAAGAAACCTTAACGCAGTAAAATTGAATGGCCAAGAGCAGTGGGCAAGTGTGCCTTTGACTGTAACACGTGCCTTTAAACAGTCACTGTCTCTCCCAACCACCTTTGTTGACCCATCATTCACAGCAATTCCCGTCAAGTAAAATCCTCACAGTGTGTCCTCTAGCCCTATTCACCAGGTCTGGCACGGGGGACTTCTGGCTGCTCCCCAAAGTCACAATGACCATGGGAAGGGAAGGTGTGGCATCAGTCGGACATCAAGGCAGCTACAGCAGCGCAGCCCAAAACCCAAAGAGGGCCCCAGACTGCTTCAGAAAGCCCCAAGAGGACAATGCTTGTGTTTGAAGGCCAGGGAGGGTTCTGAGGGGGCTAATGGCAATGTGTCCGTTACTCTAAAAAGTGTTCTAAAATTTAAACATTTGGTGGGATTTTGGCTCACACCTCAAGGATTCTTTTGCTACCGCCTTTCTGTTTTGTTTTTTTTTTCCCTCCCCCTTAAAGTCCAGGGCAATAGGAAACCTCTAGGGAGCCATGTTTCCAGCTAACTGCAAGCTTGTCAGGCTTTCACCCTGCCTGGGTCTCAGGAACAGCTTGGAACGCCAGGGCTTCTGCCCTGGGGCAGCCAGGACAGCCTCCTGCAGGCAGGCGGGGCTCTGAGAGCGCCCATGTGTACCTTTCACTTGCTTCACGCTGCGCAGGGCATATTTCAGGGTGGCCAGCGTGCTGGCCTTGCCCTTAGCCTTCTTGTCCGCGGGGAGGTGGACCTTCAGCTCCCGCAGTGTCTTCATCAGCTCTTTGTGAGTGTCGGCTTTGGTGGACTCCTTGCTGCTGGGAAAGTCAAGACGGAGGTGATCAGAGGTGAACTTCCTGGATGGATTTCTGGAGAAATGGGGTTGGGGCAGCTCTTGCAGGGCCCTTGGAGGTGTTCATGGCCTCACTCACTGGGGCACAGCAGCACCCTTGCCAAGCCCAGTGGCCAAACATGTCTGGGGACTGTGCTGACCTTCGTGGAAGCGGGAGAAGTCCGCACACGGGTGCTCTTGCCAGGAAGAGCTGCCTGTCACTGCGCTGTGCCTGTCTTCCCTGTCCCAGGAGAAAAGTACTGCATGGTGGGGATGGGGACAGCACAGTGACCCAGAAGTGCAGAGGAGAGGAGCAGGGACTTGGAGAAGGACAGAGAGGAGGGGACAACAGGTCAGCGGGCACGTGCTCAGGACTGAGAGTGGATTTTGTGCCAGAGGTGACAGGGAATGTCTGGGCTCATGGGGATAATTATCACAGACACCCAGAGAGGGAGCATGCCCCCAAGCAGTGCCCAGGGCTCAGCTGGGCTCCGAGGGCCTCTGAGAGCTGGAACAGCACAAGGGACTCTGAGAAGCCGCAGGGACAGTGAGTGCTTGGGAGGCTATGCAGCAATGTGGCCTCATCCCCGGACCTGACTCCTGCTGCCCTTGGTCCTCTGGGGAAGACCTATCCTGCAGCCACTCCCACTCCTACAAAGGTAGGGCTTGGGCTCTGCCATTATCAGGCTAAAGGCATCGGCAGTGTGAACAGCAAAAAAGCAGAGCTCAGACAACTGGTGCCCTGTGCATGCACAGTCCCCACCCAGCCACCAGAGCAGCCCCCACCCAGCCACCAGAGCAGCCCCCACCCAGCCACCAGAGCAGCCCCCACCCAGCCACCGGAGCAGCCCCCACCCAGCCACCGGAGCAGCCCAGGTGCTCTGAATAACGGCAAGATGACCCAGGAAATGTGAAGTGGTGTGGGTGCAGCTCAGTGGTAAGGCGCTTGCCTAGACGCACTTGCCCAGGGTGTGAGCCCAGCACCAGGGGAAAAGTCTGAGGTTAAGGTAAATGTGACGTGGTCAGCTGTCAGGAGGGCTGGAAGACAGAACCACAGGGCCAATGTGGTCAGGCACGTTCCCCAACTGCCCTGCCCTGCGGTCACCCGGGATGCTGCTGGACATAGTATCTGCAGTCATGGACTCAGCATATACATTGGGGGCCTTATAAGCAGGAACGGTCCTTGCACATTTTAGTTACTGAGCATTAAGACTTTTGGGAGTTGGGCAAGATGGCGCACCAGTACTCAGGAGGCTGAGGCAGGAGGATCTCCATGAGTCTGAGGCCAGCCTGGACTACATAGTTCAAGCCCAGTTACATAGTGAGACCCTGACTCAACTCCCAGCTAAGACTTTCAGTAATCTTGGAAAACTCAGTGAGTTTTCCAAGATTACTGAGAGGTGCAGAAAGAAGCCACGCCTGTCACATGGGATCTGAGATGCAAGGGGAGCAGCCACGCGCCGGCCCGGCCGCACCTCTGGGGCTCAGGAGGCTCCACAACCATTCCCAGCTCCTTCCCGTGGTCGTCGCAGTCGCTGGCCTGCCCCAGGGAGCTGCTCTCAGGCGCCTCATTTCCGCTGGAGCCGCTGCCCATGTCCACATCCTCCTGCAGCGA
Source organism: Ctenomys sociabilis (assembly GCA_004027165.1). Lineage (NCBI taxonomy): Eukaryota > Metazoa > Chordata > Mammalia > Rodentia > Ctenomyidae > Ctenomys > Ctenomys sociabilis. The sequence continues at coordinate 39,033 of PVKA01003474.1, forward strand.
GGCCTGGCCGGGCACAGGCTCCATGGGCTTCTGGGTGGGGTTTTCAGGGCCGAGGGGAAACTCCACAAATCCATTCATGCTGGAGAAGCTGCAGGAGAAATGTGGTCAGAAATTAGAAGGAGCACAGGGCATCTCCCCAGCACTCTGGGCTCCCCCTGCTGTAATCTGGAAGGCAGCTCCTGGTCCTGGCCCTGGCACAGGCATCCTGAAGCTGCGCATCCACCGACAGCTGCCACCAGCTCGTGGGAGCTTTGTGACAAAGAGTCACCCTGCGTGGGAGGCCACGCCTGCAAGGCGGCATCTGATGGGCTCTCTGTGGGTGGGGGCCAGCGGGGCCACGAGCCTGTCCAGGGGGAGGGCTCCCTGGGGACCAGGTGGCAGGTGTGGTGCCTCCTGTGCCTGGGCCCAGGACCAAGGCAAGGGCGGGACCCTCATTTGCCCTGATGATCGGGAGCTCCTGCTGCTCCGTACTGCCCATACTTGGACAGCACTGCCTCCTGCTGCCCGCTGCTCTGACTGCCTGGCACCCGGGGTCCTCACGGTGGGCCACAGCAAGAGTCTCTCCTGCCCAAACGATATAGAACAAGGGCCAGAATCCCTAGCCCGGAATGAGTGCCCGGGAGAGAGTGTACATCAGTGACGGGCCAGGCCGTGGGGTGCAGCTTCAGGGCACAGCTCTGCGTGCAGGTGCTCTGACCCAGACCTCTGAGTTCTGGTCCCGAGCTTCGGCTCCCGGCCTCCAGCTAAGGCCTGGGCTCTGGCTTCTCTTGCCACCACCCCAGCTGCTATCAGCAGGCTGAGCAACGCCAGGGAATGGGAGTGAACTCGTACTGCGGGGGACAGGAGATGGGAGGAGCGGGCTCAATCCCCCAGCCCTCCTCAGTCGGCCCTTGGGAAGCCTTTCTGTTCCCTCCTTGCCACCTTTCTTGAGCAGTCTTGGTGGTACGGTGTCTGACGGAGACTGTCACCTTAGGGGGGCACTAGCTCATGTACCACCAAGCTATTCTTCCCTACTTCCCTGTCCTCTCTTCTGCCGCCGTGCAACTGCCCCTTGGGGAAAGCACTGCTGCTTTCAGCTGGCCCCAGCCCGCACATTCAAGACCCAAAGCACCCACTAGAAACAGGTAGTGTGGGCTACTGCAGGGGTACCAAGCTGGGCAGAGGCCACAAGGGCCAAGGTTCTGGGGCTGGCAAGTGCCTGCCCATTTGAGGAAGATGGAGGCGGGCAGTCGGAGCTGCTTCCACTGGGTGAGGTGTGAGGTGCACCAGCTGGACTGCAGGGTGGGCGGATCCCCTCCTGGGGATCCCACTTGAGGCCATGGGGCTGCTGAGAGCTGTCCAGAGTGCTGAGGACTGCTGACCCCAGCACACAGAGTCTTGGGTCTCACCATGCCCCAGACCAACAGCCTGGCTTTTCTGTAACCATGGTGACAGGCTCAGCAGAGTGGTCATGTGAACAGGCCCTGGGAGCCAGGGTTTCAATGGGGCTCCACTGCTTCTTGGCTTTGTGACCCTTGTCAAGTTCTCAGCCTCTGTGTGCCTCACTGCTACATCTCTAAGATGGAACTTACGAATGTCCCTGTCTCACTTTGGTGGCTGGGAGGACTACAGGGCACAAACTGTGCCAGGTATTGGGAATGTAGCTAGTGTCCATAAGCAACTTTTGTTACCATCGCTAATCACTGCAGGAGTTTGGCTCCTCCTGGGGCTAACCCCAGGTCGGGCCCAGGTGCCTGCTTGAGTAGGATCCACCGGTGCAGACTGTCTCAGGCGGAAGAGACCTTTCCTTACAAAGACAATGATGCAAACTTGGGAGAAATGTACAGCACAAACTGAGGCAACTCGTTGGGAATCCCAAAAAATGCACCCCTCAACACCCCAGTATCCCAGAAAATGCACCACTCAGCACCAACGCGTTTGCGGGTGACCCTGGTCTGCCAAGCTGGCGGAACCCAGCGCTGGCCGCTGGCCACTGGCCGGAGCAGACTGCCTCTGCACTCTGGAGGGAGGAAGGACTCCCAGGGAACCTGTTCCGCAGGGCAGCAGGCTTGGGGGCAGGGGACAGCCTGGCTTCACTGGTCACCCGCTGGCTCTGCCTCGGGAGAGTGAGGAACAGGGCTGGGCGGGGTCACTCGGCCAGACAGAGGAGGGCCAGAAAGTGCTGTGGGATGATGTCAGGAGTCTAGATTGCTTCGGGTGGGGAGCAGGTCCAAGGCCAGGGCCAAGAGGCTGGCTGCTCGGCCCTGGGAGTGCTTGTGCCCCCCGCCCCCGCAGTTATGCACACTTTCCTCGCTGAGCAGTCACAGGGAGCTCAGACAGTTGGGCCAGCTCAGCCTCTGCAGCCACCTTGCACCCCTCCAACCTGCGGAGGGGATGCACACATGTCCCAGGGACCTTCGAAACCAGTGGTTGTCCCAGTGCTCATGAGGATTACTCTTGGAGGGGAGGGGGGATTGCTGGCACGCACTGGCGGTCACAGCCTGACGTGCCCCTCCCCAGCTGGCCTTCCCCAGCTGGCTTACAGCACCGCTTTGGTTTCCCACCTTATATAACAGCACTAGACAGCCTGCTCTGTGTCTGTGCCTGTGGCGTTCCACAAGCCCCAATATCATAACACGTTCCTACTTCCTGCTCTGAGCCAACTCCCTGGGGCCAGCCTGCTGTAATCCGGAGAAAATGTTTGTCCTGGTAAATAAACAACCATGCTCTCCATGGTGACGGTTGGGTAACCGAGGAAAATGTGACCAGGCCTGTCCAAATATGGAAGGGAAGGAGGCACACGGGCATCTTCACAGCCTGACCAGGCTCTCTTCAGTGTGTTTCAGCCTTTAACACAGGAGAGGAACCCCAGCTGTACAGCAACAATGCCAGGCCGGGCTGAGCTGCCCTGCAGGCCGTGGGCTCGGTTCCTCCAGTCCCAGAGCTGTTCTTATTTTACCTGGTTCTCTATTGTCATGGTGAACGGGTCCTGATTCCTTACACTACCCCTAGGGAGAGCCTTACAGGCCAAGAGAGCACCGCAGCACCAACCTCTACCTGTGTCGCCAGCCAAGGACAACCCGGTGGCCTTGGCCCGTTCCAGTGTTGCGTGCACTTACTGCCTCTAGCTTGCTCTGGGCCTGAAACTGCAGTGGCCAGCTAGCAGGACACTGTGCACAATGGGCACAGACTGGAGAGGGCCCAGGCAGGTCAGGGTGGCCAGCAGGCACTTTGGCTCCTTTTTCCTTGGGTCTGAAGGTGGGCGGCTCCCCAAGGGACAAGCCTAGGGGTCTGCCGAGCTGCGGGTTCAGGAGTTTCTAGTCCGTTCTGCTGAATATAGTACTTTCCCAAAGGTCACAGCTACCACTCTGTCCTCCAACTCCACATGGGGAGGTCCCCCAAGCCATCTGGCAGCTGTCCCAGCCAGAGCCAAGGTCTGTGTGCAGAGCAGAGTGCAGGTGAGAGGAACCTGTCCCACTTTCTCTGCAAAACAAGCCTTACAAGGTGGTGCTACAGGAGCCTGAGGCAGGACCATTGGAAACCCCTTGTCTCCTGCACAGGAGCCTGGGAAATCATCTGTAAGTGACTGAAACCCAGAACTCAGGAACTGAACAGATCTGACCTCCTCCTTCAGATGGAGACACCGAGGCTGGCGTAGCGCTGAGCCACTGGCTGGCACAGGGGAGAGCAGGGCTGCACCAGCTCCGTGCCAATGAATCACCCTATGGTGCGGGTGACACAAGAGTGTGAGCACTCCCAGTGCCAGCCTGTGTTGGCACATCACACAGAGCTGCTTGTGAAGGGAAGGAGTCCCTTGCTTTATGACGGACGGTACATGACAGGGAAAGGGGGTTGGCTGTTCCATAAACAGCTTCCAGCAGAGCCACATATCAGCCCTGTCCCTTTTCAGCTGGGAGCTGGGGACAGGGGAATGAGAGAGTCTCCTCTTCAGAGTCAGGAAGCCAGCTGCTCTGCTGGGCAGGCACAGGAGGTAAAGGACACAGCAAGGGGTGCCTGCCACGTGCCGGGCCTGGGTTTGGGTGCTGGTCCAGGCCAGGAGTCGCCCTGCACAGTTTCCAGGGAGCCTCCAGGCCCTGCTGTTCCTGCCTATGAATCAGCCTCCAGGCTGCTCACTGTGTGGGCTTCGGAAACCCTGGCAACCAGGTTGTCCTCCCTCACCCTGGCCCTGAGGGAGGCAGGCCACCGGCCCACATCCCAGCCCCGTCTGTACTCAGCAGCAGATGACGTTACTGCCTCACGGTGGGCCCCAATCTGCTCTGGGAGAGGGAAGGAGTTCAGGTGGTCCAGGGTGGGGCTTCTCCCCACCGGGTCTCCCTGGCCGGGCGTGGGCAGGGGCTTTCTTGTCTCTGCTCACGCACTCCAGGGGACTCAGCATTGGGCTCTCAGGCCTCTGGGCAGGAAGCCAGTTTCCCAGGGGCTCCATATCCCAGGGACAGTTATACAGACCCTCAGTTCTCTTAGCCTCCCCGGGGGTTAGCGGGCTGTCTTGGAAAAGAAAGTCGTCTGAAGAACGACAGTCTCGACAGTCTCAGGTGGCGATCAGTGTTGCTGCGATTATGAGCAAGCTGTCTAACCTCGCTGTACCTCAGTTTCTCCATCTGCAGAATAGGGTCACTGACACCAATCTTGCTGAGTTTCAATGGATGACACCGTCCGCGTCCTGCACACCCCTCCCAGCCACTGCCGCGATTGGGCCAGGAAGGCGTCGAGAGGCCCAGAAAGGTCTGGGCTGGCGCCGGACCCCCGCCAGCCCGACCAGCAGGCGTTACGTAAGCGGCCCGGCAGCCTGCGCACCACCCTCCGCACCCTCCACGCACTCACCGCCGGGCCGCGTCTGGCCTGCCCGTCCGTCGGCCCCTCGGCTAGTCGGTGCGTCTGCCCCGCCTGATCACAGCTGCCGCCCGCCGACCCGGAGCAGCTGGTTCCCCGCGCCGCCAGCGCCGCGCAGATCGCCGCTGTCACATAGTGGAAAACGTGACCGCGCGCGCTAAGCCCGCCTCCAGAGTCGGCCATTGGTCGAGGAGCCTCCTCATTTGCATACCAGGGGGGCCGGGCCTGCCAGAGCCGCGTGCTCATTGGTGGCAGGATCCATCGCTCTCTTTACATAAGCCGCACATGGAACTCCATGTTCACGCTTCTGTTCTCAATGAAGCCGCGACTCGCTCGAGCCCCTCCTCGACCTCCCGAGTGGTACCTTCCACTTCCGGCCTCGTTGCTTTCCATTCGCTCGCCCGGCGGCGACCTGCTAGCGGAGAGTGGAGTAGCGCGTACCACTGCAGGGCGGGGAGCTGGGCGACGGACCCTGAGCACCTCCCTCTCCACGGAAACCTCGGTTCAGAGGACCTGCCACCTTCCGTGACGACGGAGGGCGCCCCCAGGGCCGCGGGAAACCTCAGGCGAACTCTCTTTGATCTCTCGGTCCATTTCATTCATCGATAGTCTCATTCATTCATCGCCAGGCTCTGGAGCTGCGGGGACGATCAGGGATCAGGGCGACCTGAGCTGCAAGAGCTCCCGGTGCACGCCCGCCCACCCAAGTCACCGGGTTGACACTTGTCCCAGATTGGCTAGGTCAGCTGGCTTTCAAGTACTCCTTATTTTTGAAACCATGTGTTGCAATTTTTGGTTTAGGAAATAGGGTGATTGTTACAGTGAAGAGGTACAAAAGAAAGGATGATGTCCCAACCTCCAAGCACGTCATCAAGGACAGGACAGCCTTCTGAAAAGGGAACTGGGAACTTAATCGAATATTAAATTGGGTTGTGTGGGTTTCAGTTTGGGGAGAACAGGAGCTATCCTGGAAGCTCCATGGAGGAGGCTGACCTCAAGGCGTGGGAGGAGTTGGGTAGGTGTTCTGGAAGGAGCCCCTTCCCAAGGGCCTTGTCACAGAGACGCACCAGCCAGTCTGGCAGGCTTCTGGGGACAGTGCTGGTCCCCAGTTGTTCTTTTAGTGAGCAGCCTTTGGGGGGGGGGGTGTTAAGTCCCCTGGCGATCTGCTCCAAGATTGTGGGAGAGCATGCACCTTCCCCTGGGATGACCCCTAGGTCCGCGACCTACTTGTAGGACACCGAAAACAGTTGGTGGGCCCTGAAAATGAGGCAGGCAACCCTGGACTGGTTTGGAAGGACTAGCAGGGCCGAGGCCTTGTCCGAGTAGATCCTGGGTCTGTAGCATCTCTTTCCACTCTTCCTAAGCTTCGTGGGGAACCAAGATGGCAGGGAAGAGAAAATCACCACCCTGTAGCTTGAGGGCAAACTGTGCTGCTACCCCACATCTGGGGGATGCATAGCTTCTCAGGTGCAGAAGAGGCGGTACCTCGTTCAGGGGCAGCCTGCTGTTGGCTCCCACTGCAGACAGGCAGGCCCTCCTCCTATCCTCTTGACACTGAGTCCCTACCCCTCCCAAAACACACACACACACACACAACATGAATGCTGAGCAAATCCAGGCCCAGCTGCACCCTACACACACCCCAGAGTGCTTTTGTTTCTTCACTGTATTGACGTCAATGGCGGCTCCATTGTTGGAGAAACCAGAGTAAACAGACAGCTCATCCCCGCCTAGCAGATTCCCCTTCAAGCTCAGCTTTTTTTTTTTTTTTTTTTTTTCCTGTCTTGCTCCAAATTCAGCCTGCAACCTCATGCTATGTTTCCTCCTCAGATTTAGCCTTTTCTGTTTCCACCAGGGCAATCCACACTTGCAGCAATTTTCTGATGCTGTGGGCATGCAGAACTCTGTGGAATTTGATCTGGTTTTGGTTTCAAGTTTTGAACGTTTGTTGACACCTGGCCCTTGGTGGTGTGTGCACTGTGTGAATCACCGTTCCGTTGCTAGGAAAGAAGACGTGACACACAGTTTGAAGGAGAAAAGGTTTATTTTGGCTCACGGTTTTGAAGTTTCATTTGGTGGAGGAAAGCTGCTTACCTCATGGCAGTTAGGGAATGAGAAGTGTTGGAAAAAAGCCAGAGAGAGAAAGGCGGAACCCCAGACAAAATGTGCCCTCCCAGGGCCTGCAGCTGCCTACTAGGCCACACTCCTGACAGCATATTCCTCCAGGAACTCATCTGTGGGTTAATCCTGGGGTCCAGTAGGTGCCAGATGACCCTGTCACATTACGAGAGCTCTACTTTTTCCCATGTAAGCTCTGGGGGACTTTTTGATGATCCTAGACCTAAACCCACAGACTTTGCCCTGAGCAATAGCCTCAGCTCTTTTTTATTTTTTATTTTGATATAGGAACTTACCAACTCGCTAAATCGCCCAACTGCGCGTAAGCAAGGTGCTCCTTGGGCACCTACTATGCATCCAGCTCTGGATTTATGTGGATCTTCCTCTTCTTGTAGGTCACATGGTTTGTAGGTTGGCTCCCTGGAGCCTAAGCTGGGAGGGAAAAGGACAGCCAGCTGGCAAGAGAGTGACCTTTGTACACAGACGTATACAAGATCAGTAAAGCCTTTCTAGGGTGGCAGAGGCACTGTCAGTCTCTCTGCCCTGGGGGCCCTGGAGATCAGGAGGTCTGACCCTTTTCCCAACTGCTTTGTGCTTGGGGTTTGGCAAAGTGGAGTTCCCAGGGCATGGGCAGTGTCAGCCCCCACAGGATGAGACAAGGCCTTTCTCTTCCCAAAGTCCTGTAATCTCTGGCCCAGGGGCAGGTGGCTCCTCCTAGACATAAGGTGGACTAAGAACCAACATGAAGATCATGTTGTGGTCATGGTAGCTGCCTGCAGGGAAGGGTTGCTTGACTTTTAAATATGGATACAAGAATGCTGTCCCTTGAGACAGATGTGTGACTTACGTGTGTGTGTGCGTGCGCACGTGTGTGCGTGCACGTGTTCATGCATCTTCCCTCAGGAAGTCACGAGGCTGGACCAGCAGCAGTGTGTGTGCAGCCCAATCTTTCTTTGTCCACTGCTGGAGAAGAGGCTCTCAGGAACTGGGCAGGCTTAGCCCAGAGCTCCAGCCTGGGAGGTTGCCCTCCGCAGCCCTTTTGGCACTTGAGAAGGAATGCCTTCTGCATCACAGTCCTGGTACACACAGGCCAGTGTCCGCTGGGAGCAGTGAGAGCAGCTGTCCTTGCCGGGCCCCCCTGGAGGGACAGTGTTTGGTCCCTTTCACTTGGGTGTTTCGTGTTTGGTCATTGTCATATATGGGAAGTTCCCTTCTATTGTGACTTGCCAAGGAATTTTGTTTGTTTCTTGAATACCGGTGATTCGAACTCAGGACCTCATACTTGCTAGGCAGATGCTGTGCCACTGAACTAAATCCCTGGCCTGAGATTTTGTTTTGTTTCACAATACACAGGTGCAGTGGGCACTAATGCATGATGATTGTGCTACTTTAAAAATATCTCCCTCAGACGGGCCTCATCTATTTTTCACAGGTCTTTAAACAATTTACATGGCCATAGTCTTGTCTCTGTTACACAGCACTCTGTACTTTATTGTTGTACATTAAAATAGGAGTGAGTAAGTGGTAGTGCCTGAGAGTCTACCGTGCTAATGATGGGCTCCTCCCTCTGTTGCTGTAGGAGCCCCACAATGGCACATGCACCTGACCAGCACCTTATTAGCAATTTTGTACGTAAGAGGCATGGTTTTAACTGAAGGAGAAAAGGAACCAGAAAAAAGAAGGAAGAAGAAGAAGAGAAGGAAGAGGAGGAGGAGGAAGTGGAGGAAGAGGAGAAGAAGAAGGAGAAGGAGAAGAAGAAGAAGAAGAAGAAGAAGAAGAAGAAGAAGAAGAAGAAGAAGAAGAAGAAGAAGAAGACCCTATCAGCTGTCATGTCACTCGAGAGGAGATTCCTTTAGACTTTCGGGTTATGATGCCATTGAAAGAAAACCCAAGGATTTCACCAGGACAAGCTGTGCCCTTTGGCCAGGGTGGCTTCAGCCATGGTACTGATAGCTGTCTGGCCCTCATCTTTTGAGCTATTGCTGGGTCAAGTCCGCCTTGAGTTGACTGGTGGGTCAGGCTTTCTTATCTTTGGCAGCTTGAGCCCCCTGCCAGGGTTTTGGGATCACCAATACGCCTCTGATGGGGTGGGGGCCCCAGGGACAGGCGCTTGCCAGCAAGGTCCTTGTGTGCAAGGTGGTTCTACTTCTCAACGGATCCCAGGTGTCCTGGTCACTTTGCTCACTTCTGAGACACAAACACATGACATCCGCAGCCTAGGGGAGGAAAGGGTACTGTAACTCAGCCTCTGGAGAAGTTTCATTCCACGTCAGCTGGTTCCAAGGCAGCGCAGCACAGCAGAGGGGCATCGCAGAGCAGAAACAGCCCTTGGCAAGGCGGGCAGGAGGCAGCGAGCAGCAGGAGCAGCCAGCCAGTCTATTCCTTAAATCCCACCTGGGCTACCAGCCCTTGGGGTGTGCCACTTAGAACGGTGTGAATTCCAATCAGTGGACTCAAACTCCCGGCGACACATGCCCTAGCTCCAGCAGGTCTGAAAAGCCCCACCTGTGAACACACGAGGGTTTGGGGACATCCAGATGCAAGCCGTACGCTCCCGTGTCTGGACTGCTCTCCATGGTTGCAGTAACCCTCGTGACCAAGGTGATGCCTTGCTGCAGCTTTCCCTGGGAGCAGGACCTTGGTGCCCAGTGTGGCACTGCTGGGAGGTGGCAGAGCCTGTCAGAGGCGAGGCCTGGCCAGGGTTTGTAGCTCCCTGGAACGTATCCTTCACAGCGGCCATGAGTTGAACTGTTTGGTGCACACACGGTCACTGTTACCTTGCCGTGGGCCCAGAAGCCAGTGGGTTAAGCACTCCTGCACTGAGGCCTCCCCACCACTTGTCTCTGTGAGCGATTGCCTTAGCTATTTGTTACAGTAATGCAAGGCAAAATGACCCTTCATGTCTGAGGGGAGCACGTCTCAGGTGACCATCCACCTAGGAGGGGAGCTCCATGTCTGAGGTGACCACTCGTCGGTGCGATCCTTCTGCTTTAGGTGACCCCCCATTCCTGAGGATCCTCTTCTTCAAGCAGAGATCTCTCCTCTTGTCAGGATGCCCTCCGGCCGGTCTTCTGAGCTGTGGGCCTCAGCTGCACCTGGCCTAGCCCTGAGGCAGAGCCTCGGCCCTGGTCCTCCTTGCTAGCATGTGGCCCCAAGACTGTCACTTCAGCTTAAGTCTACCAGCATTGCTACGGGTGGCACTGGGGTGGCCCTGCTGGCACCTTCCACAATCATGGATGTCCTGGAGCAGAGTCAAGAAGTGGGCCCTGTGTACCCCGGGGACCAACAGGACCTGGGTCCATCGGGATCCCCGAGGTGGGGAGCACTAAGAAGAAAGCAAGCGGCTGAATCTGGAGCTTCACCAACCTCCCGGAGAGCTGTGGCTCCCAGCTCTCCCCCTGGGCTTGCACTGGGGTCCAATGCCTGCTCCTGAGGCCTGGCGCCGCGCTCAGCCCACACAAGTGTTCTCTGACCAGACCCTGCAGCTGGGCAGGCATGTCCCACATGCCACTGTCCCCCACAGAGGCACTCTCGGCCTCATGCCACAGCAGGCATTGTGTGTTCTGAGGTGGAGGAGGGGCAGCCTTGCAGCCCTAGCTGTGGAGCTGGGAAGGAGCTTGCTCAACAGGAAGGCTACGAGTCTCAAGTGGACAAAGTCCAGGCCCCAGAGGTCCTGTCCTTCCTGGGAAGCATTGCCCCACCCAGGAGCTCCTTGTGACATGGCTACCCGGTGTTCTCTGCTTTCCCTTACCTCCTTTCTAAGCCTGCAAGGGCCTGGACACAGGTCACTTCCACCCACCCTGTCCAGCCATGGGCCTCATGTACTCTGCTTCCAGGAGAGAGCCCATGGGTACCGGGCAGGGTGCTTGCTGCCCAAGGTGGCGTGTGTCTTGGATTTGTCTTCTCCCGCTGGCTTCTATTTGGTACTCAACATGGAAAATACAAAGTGTGATTGATCAAGACAGTGTGTGTCTATTTTTAGATTCTTATTGGCACATGTCTGCAGTATAGAACAGTAATCTTATTATGGGGTGGTGCATGGGCATGACACAGCTTAGCTCTTTTGACTTTCTCTCCCCATGTGTTTAGATTTAAAACAATTATTCCATAAAAGACACACTGCCATTAATTTCCCTTAAAAGTCCTCCCCTCACTCTGGACAGGCCTACCCCGCTTTCTCCCTTCCTCCTGAGGCAGCTCCAGAAGTTGTTTGCGAGTGTCTCTAGGTGTGCGGTCCCCACGGCCTCAGAGTCCTAAATCTGTAGCATGTGGACCTTCCATGGTCATTTTGACTTTGGGGAGGAGCCACAAGTTGTGTGGGACCAGAGCCACTGAGCAGGCAGATGAGGACCACTGCCGCGGCTGCACAGACCTGCTCTCCCCTCAGATGGGCTCCACCATTCCATTCACTATATTTTTGAACACATCACGTGAAGACCTTCACAAAAGAGGATTCCAGAGCTGCTTCAGAAATCGTGTGCTGGGGAGATAGCTCTGTGGTCTAAGCACCTGCCTGGGAAGTACGAGGACTTGAGTTCAATCCCTGATACCACATGCTGTGCCAGCTCTGGAGTCCCAGGCGCGCCATGCCAGCCCCAAGACTGATGAGACACACCTGTAATCCCAGCACTGAAGAGGCTGAAACAGGAGAGTCACTACAGTTCTGAACTGTATAGTGAGACCCTGTATCCAGTAAGTACATAAATAAATAATACAAAAAGAAATTGGTCAGACGATGGGATTAGTGAGTAGCAGTATTTTTTTAAGGTAGGGTGGAGTAATGAGAATGTTTCTTTTAGGATAATAAATTTTTAAAAACTTAAACATTCACCATATTCTTGATCACTCTTGTGTGCCATTTGTCCCTGGACAAAGGCTTGTGGGAGCCAAAAAAGGGGATTTGACTAGGCCACCCTCAGGGTGGTCCTCTGCTGAGGGCAGGTCCCTGGGCAGCAGGACAAAGCCTGGTGCATGACATCTCCCAGCCTTCAAGGACCTGTGGTGGAGTCGACGCTGGGACGGGGGAAGGGCCGCTCTGGCACCCTCCTTCTCCCTGGGGACTACTGAGTATGCCCACAGAGCCCTCCAAGGCAAGGGTGGTTGTTTGCAGGGCGAGGGCTGCGCTAATGCTCCTGAGTGTGGTCAGTGGCTGGGGCACGGACGTGGGGCCCTTGCTCTGGAGTCAGCAGTTTGGCCTGACCATGGTGGTAGGCTTTATCAGTCACCTCTTGGAGAAGACACCTGAGACTCTTTGGCGTAGCTGTCTGGGGATCCTGGAGACCAGGAGCATGGCCTGGGGCATCCTGGCAGGGGCTCTAGCCACTCTAAGGGACTTGTTGAGTAAACATGTTTACACCATGGGCCAGAGCGCACCCAAGAGTGGCTCTGGACACAGCCTGGGACTTCCTCTCATCAGGACCCGGGAGATGTTGTCTTTGCCTTGTCCCTCCAGGCTGGGGCTCTGTTAGGGATGGAACAGTCTTTCTGCCTGGCCTTCATGGAAGAGTCAGAAACGCAGAAGCCCCACACTGACTTGGACCTCCGACACAGGACAGGGGCTGAGAGCGGGCACCAGCAGGCTGGGCTTCCCATAGAGGCCTTCGCCCTGGGCTGTGCACACAGAACTCTGTGGCTGTGGCTTGTGACCTAGGGACACCATGGCCTGCACAGCCCTTAGCCAGGGAACCTGGGGATGGAGGTTGGATAACAAAGGGGCCCAAGGCTCTGCAGGGCGAGGGAAATAACTGTGTGGGCAGCTGTGGGAGAACTGTGAAGCCCAGCGCAGCCAGAAAAGGGACGGCAGGGACCAGCAGGTGACCTGGGAGGGAGACTAGAGAGCTGCACCTTCACTGTCCCCTCTGACATCCATCTGCATAGCTCTGTGTCCCTCTGACACTTGTGAAATGGAAGTTCTTGGGTCATCCCTAGGAGCTGGTCTCTCTCCAGCTTTCCTTCACCTTCCCTGGGTCTTCAGAAGGGGAGACCCGGGCCTCTATCCCCTGAGCTCCCTATGGGGGCACTGCAACCCTGAGCTCCAAGGGCTGCCACTGCAGGCTGAGAAGGGCTGCAGGGTTCTCATACCTGGCCTGTAGCGGACAGAAGCAGGGGAGTCAGCGCCCACCTCCCTCACTCTTTGTCCTCGGTTGGGCAAACATTCAAGGTCAAGCTTTTTGTTCACTCAGTCCACAGGTGCACAGGTTGAGCATGTGAACAGTGGCCATCTGGTCTACCTGGCATGGTCAGTCCAGGCAGAATGTCACACCAGCACTTATACCTTCCAGCGAGGCATAGTTCCAGATCACACCCCCAGGCTCTGTTTCTTCCGGACCCCACACTGAGATATGAGACTGGAACAGGTTCCAGGAAGCAGACCCTTACATAGGCCACTTCAAGCTGCTCACCTGCATTAATCCCTGCTACGTGACTGTAATGGAAGACCAGAGGCAGGCTGCCATCAAAGGGAAGAGGTCTGTTTAGCTCTTAATGTTGGAGGCCAGAAGTTAAGACAGCGTGGCCTCTGGCGAGGGTCTCATGGAGAATCCCATCATGGCGAAGCACATGGAGAAGGAGAGGTCAGGTCTCCCAACAGGAAGAAGGGTCAGGAGGGGCCAGCTTCACTCTTCTATAACAACCTTGTCCAGTGACCTAATCCAGGTGTCGATGGGAACAGCTTTGGCACCCTGGAGGACTCCATCTCTTAAAGGGGCGCAATGCCTCCCCTCCTCACCAGACTGGGAACTAAGCTTCCAGTGGAGGTGGGGGAGGGGTGGGTAGAGCGTGAGCAGGTACAGGGTCCCCACTGCTGGTGGTAAGTGGGACTGTCATGACCAGAGGCCGCCATACTGCGGCCTACAGGAGAAAGCTGGCCCTCGGCTTGTCTCTGCATGGCCTGTGAGCTAAAGAGAAGGGGAGGGGAGAAAGTGCTGCAGAGAGTGATTTGTTCTCTGGCCCTCTACAGAAGGAGCTGCAGAGGCCTGGCAATGCCTCTTGCTGGACAGCATTACAATTACTAGGAGCTCTGCCTGTGTGTGACTGGGTCAGTGGGCAGTGGGCACAAGGCATTGGTGAGTGGGACCATGATGGCACAGTAACGAGGAACAAGGAAGTGCCTGATGTTGAGCTGGGGGACCGGGGCGAGGGCCAGTTAACTGCCCACAGCAGCCAAGTGCAAAAGCTGAGGTCTTCGTAGGCTGTTCAGGAGGAGTTCAGGTCTGCTGAGCTCCAGGCTGGAGCTGAGGCTCAAGGCCTCAGAGCTGCAAGGAGACCTCCTGAATCAGCATCAGGAGCTGTGGGGATGTGGCTGAGAGCAGGCCGGGGATGACTGAGAGAGTGTGCAAAGGCTCTCAACCCCCACCCCAGAAGGCAGCGGGCACCGTTGGGCTGGAGATACGGGACTTGGTGTTTCGGCAGAGACACCAGGAACCGCGCTAAGTATTTGTCGGGGTGCCAGCTGTGCACTGGTAAATGTTTAACAACTGGCTCTCTGGAGAAGGAGAAAGAGGAAGAACAGGAGGATGAAGAGGAAGAGAAGAACAGGAGGAGGAAGAGGAGGAGGAGAGGGAGGCAAGAGAGGAGGAGGAGAGAGAAAAAGGAGAAAAGAAGGGGAAAGCTTTGGAGCATTTGCCAATTTCTGTGCTGTAAATAATCCCACTCTGGTCAACTCCCAGCTGCCATAAGACCCCCTTAGGACCACGCAGCAAGGCCAGCTGAGGCCACACACAAAGGCCACATGCTGCAGTCGGGCTGATGTGGCCAGCCTAGGTGAAGGGAGAGTCAGAGCCCAAGCAGCAGGAAGCAGCCACTGAATTCGTCTTCTCATGGAGCCATTATTTTAATTTGACTTCTGCTTGTTTCCCAGCTTCTATCTTCGACAATTAGGTAAACACAGGCCTCATGGTATTTTGCTCCACTGTAGAAGATCTCAGCTAGCATTAGTTGTCTAATTCTTTGCAGATGTTAGGAACAAAACATAGCCTGTAGACAACAGATAGCAGAAGTCAGATGGGAAAAACAGAAAACACTTTGGCTAGCACAGCCCAAGCTCACGTAGGCAGACGTGACTAGAAAGTGAGAGCGAGGAGAGTCTCAGGGTGGGGGGTTCAGACGCAGGACGGGGGGCTGGGACTGACCCCAGGGCTTCTCACTCAGTTATCCCCCTGCAGCCCCCTTTTATTTTTTATTTTGGGACAGGGTCTTAGCAAGATGGGTCGTGGAGTTCTCTTTCACAGCTCATCAACCTGCCACTCCTCCTAGTGAACTCTGGTCAGCATCCCGAGCCTGGCGATGTAGGCTGTTTAGTGGTAGGAATTAGGTTTCCAGATGGGTTTGACACCCACTCAGAATAAGATTCCCCCCTTCCAAAGACAAGCTTCATCCTGTGTTTGTCTGTTTTCCATTACTGTAAGGATTACTTAGGCCAGAGAACTCATAAAGAGAAGTCACTTATTTGGCTCCTAGTTTTGGTGGCTGAAGTCCAAACAGCATGACAACCCGGGGTGGCTGTGCGCTGGGTGGCGTCCCTGTGGGTGGCACTGTGGTAGTGAGAAGCCAGAGAGGCTCCAGGGACCAGTCTTATCTTTCTTTTTTGGTCTTTCGAATCAAGGTGTTGCTACATAGCTCAGGCTGGCCTTGAGCTCACAGGGATCTTCCTGCCTCAGCTTCCTGAGTGCTGGGATTGCAGGTGTGCACCAGTGTGTCTAATTGCCTTTTAAAAAACAACAGCTCTTGGGCAGGAGAGATAGCTCAGTAGAATAAGCACTTGCCTGAGTTCAATCCCTGGCTCTGTCAAAAAAAACAACAAAATGAAAGAAAAACACCACCCAGCTCTCTTGGGAGAACTATCTCCAGGCCTTCTAGAGCCAGAGCCGCCAACCCGCCCCTACCAGGCCACCCTCTGAAAGATCACTACTTTGGACGTGACCACACTGGGACCAAGCTCCACGCCTAGGAACCACGGGAACACACCCAAGACACAGGACCACTTCTTCTCTCCACTTCTCTGCAACCCTACCCCCCTGCACCCCATGCAGAGCCCTCTGTCCTTGAAGGCTCTGGGCTTTCAGCTGCAGGGCCCAGTGTGTGTGTGTGTGTGTGTGTGTGTGTGTGTGTGTGTGTGTGTTCATCTCCACTGGCATCAAAGACTGACCCATTTCCAGTCACCACACTTTTGTAGCTGGCAGAGTCTTTGTTCGGTTTGTATTGAAGACCTGGGGCTGGTGGCCGCTGTACAGGGCTCGGTGTTGGAGGAGGGGCAGCGACCTGGAGGTGGCGGCGGCTGTCCGGGGCGCTAGTTTCCTTTCCTTCTGGAAAATTTCAGAGGCTATGTTTTCTCCTTCCTCAGCCACCGTGTAGAGCTGTGTGCAGACACAAAGCCAGGCATGCGGGGAGGGGCTCGGCCCCTGCGAGGCCACAGGCAGCACACACCTAGCATTTGCTCAGCAAAGTCCCCGCAAAGCCACTTCTGGGGTGATTGTACAATTTCATATAAAATAAAAACAATTTCCTCACCTAAAACCTCCACGCCCCTCCTGCCTGTGACCCTGCGGCGGCAGCCGGGAGGCCTCGCACAGTGCAGCCTCCTCCTTCTCTCCGGGGCGTGCTGCTGTGGGTCATCTGCCCTCAATTTATGACAATGGGTAGACACCTAGGCGACTTCCTGGTTGGGCTTAGCAAAGGGAGAGGCTCACATGCTCGGCGGGCCGCGCAGTCTTCCTCACAATACACCCTGCGCCTGGCTCTGTCTGCGCGAGGTCCAGAGAGGACATGTTCTCCTCTGTGTCAAGAATAGGCACTTCAGGCAGCACAGGGGGTCCTGAGAGCCCAGGCCCTGGGTCTCCTTGGTGTAGCCTGAGACCACCCTACTGCTGGGCCACCGCCCCTGCTGGGGAGGTTCCTGGGCTTTTATTTTGTAAAATGGGGCTGCCACTGCTAGCTGCCCCTGAGCTTGTTTGGTCTTTTGAGATAGTCTTCCCATGCAGCCCAGGTGTGGACTTCCTGTGTAGCCCAGGCTGGCCTCACACTCTAGAGTCACCTGCTGCCACTTCATGAGCGCTGGACTCCAGGCATGTGCTACTAGGCCCAGCTTGTTATTTAGTTAAAAATATCAATGGCGGCAAAAGACACAGCGCCCTGATTTACCACCTTTCGAATTTTGCTGCATGCAGAGAAGGGTGTGACATCCACACTGCCATGCTGTGCTCAGCAGCAGCCTCGGCAGGGGAGACTGTTCCCACTCGCAGCTGCTCTGTCCTCGCCCCAGCCTGGCCTCCCGCACAGGGCCCCCTTCCATCTCTGCAAGTTGAACCCCTGCAGGGGCCGCTTTTGAATGCCCTCACGCAGTGTTCATCCTTTCTTGTGCCTGAGTTCGTCTGGGTGATGTCTGTCCTTCCTGTTAGAGGCTGATGCTGCTGCCCTGTGGATGGACCGCAGGTTATTTAACGGGTCCCTTCCCCCTTCCGGCTGCTGTGATTCTTACCATAAATGTGGCTCTGCAGGTATCTCTTTGGCAGTCTGTTTTCGGTTTTGTGGGGAATTACTAGATCACACAAAACTCTGCCTTCGCCCTTGGAAGGACCACGGTGCTGTTTGCTGCAGTGGCTGTAAAGCCTGCCCACCAGTAGCGCACCGGTGCCCACCTTCACTTCCTCACCAGGCGTGGGTTATTTTCCATTTTGTTTTATTTTGATGCTGGCTATCCTAAGAACTTCAGAGAGCAATCTCACTATGGCTTTGATTTGCATTTTTCTGACACCTGGTGACATCTAGCATCACTTCATGGGCTCCTTGGCCATTTGTATCCTCTGAGAAGAACCATCTACTCAAGACATCTGTCTATTTCTAATGAGGTTGGTTGTTTTCTTGTGGATTCCTTTGGGGAGGAAACGCAAAAGTTCCTGAAATGGGTTCAGTATGGCCCCAAGCCCTGCCGGTTGGGAAACTGAGTTGAAACTGCCCTGCAGGAAGGCACTGCTCAACAAGGGAGGAAGGACTGTCCACTGGGGTCTCCTCTGTGCCTCTTACTGCCCAGGATGCACCACGCACCCCCACAAGTCCCTTCCCATCCCCCTGCCTCAGCTGTGCTGCTGCTTCTGGTAACCTGGCTGTGGCCACCTGGCTCTGGCCCTTAGCAAGGCTGTGCAAGGTGAGGGAGAAGGGTCCCAACTCAAGCTCTGTCTCCACACTCAAAGAGGTGGCACTAGAGTCTGGATAAGATGTCCCTGAAGTCTCGCGTGTTCAGAGGTGGGATTTGGAAGACTGGATCCTGGGCGTGCCCTGGGCATCGGTGGACTCTTCTGGGGACAAGCTCCTAGCTGAAGGTGCTGTCAGGAGGCAGGGCTGGCTAGAGGACACGTTGCTGGGTGCCTACCCCACCGACCCATCACCTCCCTCTCTCTGGCTCTCTGCCCCCTCTGTGCTTGCTGGCTGCGGGGAGGCGAGCAGCCTTTTCTCTTCCTGGCCTTCTGTCATGATGCTCCTGCCTTGGAGCCAGCCAACCGGGGACCCCTGAATCCCTGAGCCCAAGTGACCTGAAGTTGTGCGTGTCAGGAGTTTTGTGGCAAGATGACTCACACACCGGAGCTCTCGGGGATGTGACTGAACTATAAAAACCCGGCCCGGGTACATGTACAGTGGAGCGCTTGCACTGCTTTGTGCAGCCTACGCAACACCATTCTCTTGATTTCATTTTGATAAGAAAAGCAAAAACAAAGCCAAGGAACCCGACACTCCTCTCCTGGGAGCTGTGTGCCTGACCCTGAGCCCAGGTCCGAGCCGCCTGCCCGGCCCTCGGATTCTTTTCCCAGGCTGTGGCAGGAACGTAGGCGTCCAAGCCCCTTTCAGGTCGGGGGCTGCCGCCTCCATCCCACCTAACAAGCCTGTTGACCGCCGCCGCCCTCTAGTGCGTGGGTCTGCAAATCAAATCAGTGCAGCCCTGTGCAGTCGGAAGCAGTGGAGAAAGAGAGACAGGAAATGAGCCCGTATCAGTGCTCCGGTGTCGGCTGGCAAATAAACCAGCAGCTGCTACCAAGAAAGACTGTAGCCGTCTGGAGCTCTCTGTCCCCACGCTCGGGCCCAGAGAGGGTGGGTGCCGGCTCTGGAGCTGCCAGGTCTCCGTCCTGTGTAGTCTTTCAGTCCTACACTGATCTCACACTGAGCTATCCCCACCCCAGCTCCTTATTTTGATGTAGGATTTGCTAAGTCACTAAGTTGCTTGTAAGTTGCTTGGGCAGGGTAGGCTCCTTCTGCCTCAAGCCTCTCAGGTGCTGCGATTATAGGTGTGTGGCTGAGAATTTGTTTTTCTTTCTTTCTTTCTTTCTTTTTTTATGTAGAGAGTCTGCCAAAATGAATAAAGTATACATCCTTGAGGAGAAGAAAAACGTGTACATATCTGAATACTAAATTTATTGAGATCCCAGGAGATTAACCCATTACCTTTGGCTTCTACAGTGACATGAGGTGCGCACTGTGTTGGCTGTGGATGGTGAACTGCTGCTTGGGTGACCTTTGTCGCTGAGGTCACTGCACTTGCATTTTCAATTTTTTCTCTAAGGGTCCCTCATTGTCATGGGCTTTCTGCAATATACGAGGTCCTCCAGGGTCGTGCAGGCAAGAGTCGTACCATTTGCTGGAAAAACACCACACTACTTTCTTTTCCTGAAGGGTGTGTATTTTTTAGTGGACCCTACATTGTGTATCTGTATATATTTAATCTTTATTTCTGTTTATCAGTGCACATTTTCCAGACATGTAGCTTACAATTGTCTTGGAGAGCGGGCATGTGCTTCTCCGTGTGCCCCACGTTTGTCACGCCCAGCTTCCCACTGTCCTCCAGCAAAGCTGCCAGTCCCGCCAGGCGCTGAGGACGGCGCCCCCTGCTGGCAGCATCCCTCGACGCAGGCTTTTTCTGTTGCACCCCACAGGCCCAGCGCTTGGGCTCTCCCGCTGCTGAGCCACCTCAGTCCAGCTGTGAGTAGGGATCCCAAAGTCTTGTGAGGGTGAGGTTCGCACTTCCTCAGACACTCAGATGGCAGCTTTGCTCATGCCCTGGACACTGGATTTGGAGCCCGGGTCCCCGAGAGAGGGTTCATGCTAGGTCTCCCCTAAATGAGCTTAGCAGGGTGAGTGGACATCTGGGGACATCACAGCATCCCACCGCAGACAGGCCACTCAGCGTTTAGGACTTCCTGCTACTGGCCAGGCGCGGGGGTACACCCTGTAATCCTAGCGCTCTGGGAAGCTGAAGCACGAGGACTGAAAATTCCAGTGCAGCCTGGCAGCTCAATGATTTGGTAGGACTGTGTCTCAAAAAGTAAAAGGGCTGAGGAGGGACGTACGACGGGTCCAGGAGGTTTGGCTGGAGCTGTGGGCTGGGGGGCAAAAGTTCTCAGGTGGAAACTCAGCTTCCTCCTAATCCGAAAGGCGCCTCTGACCCACAGCGCCCCTGTGGTCTCCAGGCTTGGCCGATGCCGGAGCATGGGGCCTGTGGGCAGGGCCATGCAGGCTGCTTCTGCGGGTCCAGGGCCTTGGCATGCGCGCTGGGCTCTCTCTCTGCCCACCTCTCTGCCTGCCCCCCCCCCCCAGTGGACTCTTCACTCACCTCTCTGCCCCTTGGCCCGGTGGCTTGGCCCTTGCTTGCTTTTGCAAAGGACGAACAGTGTCCAGGTCACCAGACTTTGGACACTCGTTAACTAGGCCTTTCTGGAAAAAGCTTGCTGAGGATTTTAGCAGCAGATGGTTCTTGCCCTTTCTTTGGGAACCAGGCCCTGCCACATAGCTGTGAGTTGTGGCCCTGCCCTAGGCCAAATACCCTTAATAAAGGGCTCCCAGTGACCTCTGGGGATTTATCCATTTCCCATTTAGCAACAAAATGTGCAGCTTGCTGTGGAGGTTGATTTAATTTTCAGTGATGGAGTATTACTCTGTTTTATAAATGGAAATACAGCACTGCTCGTCAAACAGAATGCTATAAATAGAATAATATCTTTTGTTTCCAAAGGATATAGATATACTAGAGCAATAGGAACCTAGTAACAGAAATGAGAGTTTTTCTGGCAAACTTTGGGGGTAAGATTAACACTGTAATCCATGAATTATCTCAGAGTAAAAGCTGCAGCTTCAAGAATGTCATGCGCTCTCCCTCTTTCTCCCTCCCTCCCTCCCTTCTTCTCTTCCTCTCTCCTTGCATCCTTCCCTCCCTCTCTCCTATTTTGTTTTTTGAAACAGGGTCTCACGAAGTAGTCGAGGCTGACCTTGAACTTGACACACAGCAATCACCGTGCCTCAGCCTCTTGAGTGCTGGGAACATAGCTCAGTACTCTCAGTGCAAAGGGAGAGGTGAAGTTGCTCCATGAGTTCTACGGCCCTCCAGCTCCTGGTGTGAAGGATGCACGCAGACAGGGGCTCTGCCCTGACCCTTCCTTGGGGCGGGGCTGGTGTTGGGAGGGCTGTCAGGGCCTCTTGAGGGCCAGCCCTGAATTTCCGGTGATATCGGAGGACCAGAGAGGTCACTGTCACACAGCTGAAGGTGAGGCTGCAGCTATGACAGCAGCGCTTACCGGCTGCTGGGGCTCACCGTGGTGCGGGAACCTCACTGTCGCAGATGGGCCTAGGAGAAGCCAGACACACAAAGCAGAGAACCAGCGGGCATCTAGGCCCCTGGTAATCAGTGCTGTTTCTGGGCTTTCCCTAGGTGGAGTGCTGGCTGACTACTTAATTTTTAATTGTTTTTAAATTTAAAAGTGAGTATTTGCTGAGAAATAAATCTAAATGGTAATGAAGTATAAAGAGGCTGAAAAAAAATCCAGTAAGTCTAACACCCAGGTGTAATTCTGTGTCTCAGTCACTAAAACATGACGTCCCACGCCTGCACACGGGAGGAGGAGGGTCTAGTTGGTCCAGATTCACAGTGTGCGGGGGCTTCAGTCCAGGGCGGGGCCCCCGGCAAGGGGTGTGGATGAAAAGGCTCCTCATACCGTGCTGGACAGGAGCCAGAGAGAAGGGGACAGGGCCTGAACCCTTCCAGGGCAGGTCCCCAGTGACTGTCCCTTCTTACCAGGCCCCACCTCCTATGGGCAAGCCAGTGCTGAGTCCCTGAAATCCACCACCTTCCCAAAGCCCCACGTACAGATGTGTGAGGCTCTTGGGGGACATGTAGATAAAGACCATTACACCCTGAAACTACTGGCTCTATTACACACACACACACACACACACACACACACACACACACACTTGTACCATATAAGTAAATTTATAGTTTTTCCTTTCTGATTTAAGTTGTGACAAAAGCAAGCCAGACTACGAGGAGCCCCTTGGAAAGAGTGTTTCTTCCTCTGGCTGCACACATTTTCAGGACGCAATGTTTATTTTCCTTGCACCAGGCTGATGCATGCTCACCTTTCCCTAATGCCTCGTTCACCCCCTATTCCTCTTCTCCCTCCCCACCCCATTTCCGCTCTTCCTCAAGGGGAAGATCCAACTCCCTACTTCCTGCCGTCCAGCTTTCCTTTTGTTTGGAAAGGGCATCGTTGGTATGGTCACGTCTTCAGCACTCCTCTAGCCGTGATCTCGACTCTGTGCATCTCTGACAACACTGAAGGCACCGGGGGAGCAAAGCCCAGGAACTGACTTCCTGGGGCCCTGAGGACATTAGACAGATGTCACAAAGCAGGAAACACCTGCAGAGAGCAGTCAGTACCTGGATTAACACACTAAGGTAGCAGGCTGGAGAGTCCAGATGTGTGCTTTGCGCTAGGACTAGAGACTGATCCCAGGGAGCACTGAGATGCACCCTCAGCCTCCCTTTGTTTTGAGACAGTTCTTGCTAAGCTGCACTGATTGGCCTTACACGTGCAGTCTTCCTGTCTTGGTTCCCCAATAGCTGAGATTGCAGTTGGGCACCCGCACCCTGGCCAGAGTCTCCTTCAGATGGCCTTGGGGACAGCAAGGAAGCAGGTGTATGAAGATCTCAGAGACGATGATGCAGCTAGCAGAGCCAGCACATGCTCAGACCCTGAGGCAGCAGCACTGTGAACACAGGTAGGAGCAGACAAGACAGTCTTCTTTTCCCCTCTAGGCTCGCTTGGAAAGACGTGGACAAGGGCCCCTGTATAGCTTTCTCGGCTTTCCTAAAGTGCTGTTCCAGGCCAGATGATGCTGCGTTCAGCTCAGCACTGACTTCTGAGCCCTGCTGGGTGTCTGTCTTGGTTGCATAATCTCTCAGCTGCTGTTAAGTCCAGACTAAAGGGGATGGAAGATTCTGGAAGGCTCTGGTTATAAAGGTTCCTTTTGCTCTGAGCTGGTGCTGTGCAAAACCCCCTACAGCCCCCCACAGCCCCCCACAAGGCAGCAGAGTTGTTCTGTAGCTGGTTCTGCCGTGTTAGCCCAACGCTGACTGTTCCAGGAGCTTCCACAGGCAAAATAGGGCACTGAGGTACTGGGGATAGAACTCGGGATCTTGTGCTTTCCAGGCAGGTGCTTGGGCCACCAGGCTTCTCTCCAGAGCCCCTGAGCTAGTTTTAACACCTTATCTGTTTCCTCCTTGTGTCGCACTGCCCACGTGGTGGTTGATAGACTGGGCCAACCTGAGGGGTCAGTCAGGAGTTTAGTGGGTGGATACGCTCAGCGACTCCACGCCCTGGGGTGCAGAGGCCCCTCCCTGGGCATGGAGGGCCCATGCTAGAGTGACTCAGCGCCAAGAAGGGAAGATCGGGGCGCCCCTTCCTCGGAGGAGCTCTGGTCTTCACACTCGGCGTGGGAGGGAGGGAGAGGCTTGCTAGCTGCTGCGGCTGCTGCTCCTCCTCTGCTCTTCGCTGTTTTCTGCCGCCTCTGCCTTGGAGTCAGCCAAGGTAGACCAAACCTCCGCCATCTGTGAGCTAAACAAGCTTTTCCTTCCTTAATTTTGTGTGCCGGGTATTTTGTCCCAGCAATGAGGTAACTGAGACAAATACAACCTTTCATATGCGTTCATTTCTCGGAGCAGTCATTGTTTATATCTGACAATCCCACAGCAATCTGAGAGACTTGCCTGGTCGGGACTGCTGTGCAGTGGCGAAGCGCACACTGGGGCATGGAAGCCTGAGCAGGTCTTTTTCTTCTACCAAGAATTCAAAGCATAAAAAGAAGCCTTTTTTTTTTTTTTTTTTTTTTTTTTTTTTTTTTTTTTTGTCTTTTTGAGACAGGGTATCTCTATGCAGTTCAGGCTGGCCTTAAGCTCACTTTGTAGCTCAGGCTGGTCTCGAACTCACAACAATCCTCCTGCCTCAGCCTCCTGAGTGCTGGGATCACAGGCCTGCGCCGCCACGCCCGGCTAAGAAGCCTATTTTTAAATGTATTTATTTTTGTCACGTGGGCGGTTGAACCTAGGACCTCACATAGGCCAAGCCAGCGCTGTACCTCTGATTCATGTTCTCAGACCCAAAAAGAGAACATTGGAATCACTGATTCTTCCCCCTTTTCCCTCTGCTAAGTTTCAGTATTTGGGTCCTTTCTGGTTTACGCAAGAGAAGGGTAGTGTTTGTAGCAGCACAAATGTGGGACCTGCGTTTTAGGGTGTTAGGGGTAGCAGCTGGATGGCTGGTAGAAGCCTCCTGCCTAGGGTGAGCACTACAGGACCCCTGCTGTTAGCCTGATTGTCCCCCTGCCGGAGGGTCTAGTTTTGAGTCAAATCAGTGGAGGTTTCATGTAGTCTGGGAGGGAGAATAACCCCAGGAGCTCTGGACTGGTGGGCTTTTATGTTTGTCAATGATTGAACTATAGAGCTGAAGTCATTGTCTCTGTGGCTCTGTGTCCGTGAGTCGGTTCAGAAAGGCTTCATTTCACGGTGTGAGTGTGAGCTAAAGTCATTGTTCTTAAACTTCCATCCAGTACATGTGATTGTGACGTCTCATTAGAGGGACTCTCTCAGATCGGGTTTTAGGAATAAGTGAGGGCTCAGTTAAGTTCCTCCCAGCTGACAAGAAATTTAAAATATGAAGCTTAAGCACTTTTGTCTTTTTGTTGTTGGTGTTTTGACACAGGGTCTGCTACGTAGTTGAGGCTGGCTTTGAACTCACTTTGTAGCCCAGGCTAGTATTGAACTCGCAGCTGTCTTTCTGCTTCGGCCTCCCAAGGGTTGGATTACTGGCATGTACCACCATGCTGGGCCCTCAAATATTTTTAAATGTGCCATATTGGGCTGCCGATATAGCTCAGGGACTATATCCAGTGCCTGCCTGGCAAGTGCAAGGTCCTGAGTTCGATTTCCAATACCCAAAAAAAAAAAAAAAAAAAAAAAAAGTGTAGTACTTTCTGGAAAAAATATTATAGAACTAAGTAGCCTGGGAACCCCACAAAGGAGTAGAAGCGAGCTGAGTGTGTTGTTACATCTGTGGGTTAATGCACCCTGTCCTTGCCAACCATGAGAATGTGAGTGGTGAGAGCTGGGACAGTTCCTCAGATCTGAAGGGTACCCTTGGGCTGGGCGTGGTGGCGCATGCCTGTAATCCCAGCACTCGGGAGGCTGAGGCAGGAGGATTGTTGTGAGTTCAAGACCAGCCTGAGCTACAAAGTGAGCTCGAGGCCAGCCTGAACTGCATAGTGAGACCCTGTCTCAAAAAGACAAAAAAAAAAAAAAAAAAAAAAAAAATGAAGGGTACCTGACACCTCTCAGCTCCTCCGCGTCCCCAGCTTTGAGCACAGCTGGGCTCCTGCTGGCCACCGTTGTCTCTTGGCCAAGGAGGCCAGGGAGCTGCTGCTCCCACCCGGCTGGCGCTCCCGGTGGATCCACATGTCTGAGGCGTGGTGTTAGCTTGCTGCTGCTGCCCCGTGAGTGGACCCTTGCCTCCCGGCTCCTGCACTGGTTGATGCAAGGAGTGTGCGAGCCGAAGCAGCCACTGTGCCCTTGGGTCACAGTAAGGAAGTGGAAAAAGCAGACCTTACCTTGGCAGGTTAGCGTAAGTCCCAGCGACGACGGACGTGTGCTGCCGCCCGCCAGGGCGCTCCTGGGGCCACTGTGCACTGTGTACAGCATTCCTTCAGCACGTACCACCCCACAAGTAGTCATTGTGGTCCTGTGTTTTTGAACTGGAAATTGAACTCAGGCCCTTGCGCTTGCCAGGGAAGCCTTTATTCCACTGAGCCATCTCCCTGGCCCCTGTGAATCCTGTCTTGAGCCCCACATACCCCAGGGCTAGGTCAGGCTGCTGCTGTCCGCAGCTTCGCCTTGGGCCAGCCCCCTGGCACCATGCAGTGCTTGCCCTTGGAGCAGGTGGTTCTTGCTTTGCTGGGAGCCTCCCTCTCTTCCTCCTGCCTGGTGTAGATCAGCTCCTCTGCCAGCTATGTGCCCAGAGACCCCGGGTCCCGCAGAGCCAGTCAGGAGCACCAGGCCGCTACCGCTGACAGGGGCCTGGCAGTACAAGTTCACACCCTGTCAGTGCTAGAGGTAGGGAGACACATTCAAAGTGTGGATTCTTTTGTGGCCTGTTTCTTTGGCTTGTGGGTAGCTGCGTCACCATGTCTTCACACAGTCACCTCTCGGCATGTCTGTATTCTAATCTCTTCTTACAAGGCCTCCACTCAGATTGGATTAAGGGCTCCTAGTGACTCTGCTAAGCCCTAATCACTCCTTTGAAAGTCACAGTCACCTTCCAAGGTCAGGACAGCAGCACAGAGACTTGGGGAGACACAGGTAGCCTGTACTATAAGGGTGCAGTTGCCAGCAGCCGCAGCTTCCTGGCTGATTGCACCTGAAGGGGTAATTAGCAAGGTCTCCTGGGGTAATTAGCAAGGTCTCCTACAGCCAGGTCAGAGATGCCGCCACCAGGGCCAGGCCCCCAACTGCACTGCACAGGGGGCTTTGTCCTCTAGGTATCCGAGCCTCAGCCCTGCCTTGCTCCCGAGGGAAGAGAGGAGAGGGCTCCGAGCCAAGCTCACAGACTCAGGAGGCCGCAAGGGGCCAAGCGAGGCGGCAGTGGGGAGATGTTGGTACAAATTTGAGCTAAACAAATTTGTACCAACAAATTGTGTGAAAATTCTGGAGATCGGTTGCATAGCCTGGTGACTGAATGTAGTTAGTAAAAATGTGTAATGGAAAATTTCCACGAGGATAAATCTTAAATGCACTTCAAAAAAAAAATATATATATGCATGATATTGTCTATCAGAATGGTGTATAGGTTTGTCAGGAGTGGTGGGCACGCCTGTAATCCCAGCACTTGGGGAGCTGTGGCAGGAGGATCCTTGTGACTTCAGGACCAGCTTGGGCTGCAAAGTGAGCTCAAGGCCAGGCTGAACTGCATGGTGAGACCCTGTCTCAAAAAGACGACAACAGAAAAGGCATATAGGTTTTATTTGTTCATCATACCTTAATAAAATGAGAACAAAGGAATAACATCAATAACATGTAAAAAGTGCAGATTACTAAGAGTAGTACATTTTGCTTTGATTAGGGCTCCTGCAGACCCCTGTAAGCCTGCTATCTTCCTGCCAGGCACGGGCAGGGCTGTGGCACTCAGGGTGCCAGCCACGCTTTCCTATGACCCCTGGGTGCTGACCCAGGTACCTGGGAAGGGAACCTTCCCCCCACTGTGGAGAGCCGTGATCCGAGGAGTGAAGACTGCTGGGAGATTGGCTGAGTTGCTCAGAGGTGGGGTGGTGGGGCCTGGACCCAACCTTGCAACTGGAGACTTCTTGGCAGGCTCTGGTGAGAGGGCGGAGGACCTGGCTGGGTCGTGGCAAGAGAGAGTGCCAAACACTTTCAGCTGGGTCACCCAGAGACCCCTGAGCCCCGCTCACTGCAGAAGTGAGCCTTCTGATGGGGTGGATCTGAGTGACGTGGGGACTCGCAGGATGCCGTAGTCACAGCGGGCTGCCCACTGGCTGGTGGAGCCTGATCCAGCTGTCTGCGGCTCTTGGAGGATAGCTGGACAGTTGTTCCTGCAGTGGGTGGTCACATGTAAATGCGGGATGCCCAGTTACATTTGCATTTCAAGAAAAAAAGTAAAATATTTCAGTATATGAATGCCCCCAATATTCCTGGGGATATATTTATATTAAAACTCATCAAGCCTGTTTGGACATGTGCTATACTATACCGGGCAGCTCCAGCCAACCTGTGGGTCCAGGACTGGGGCACCAGTCCCACCAGACAGGGCTTCTCCTCCGACCTGGGACCTGCACTCTCCAAGGCTGACCTACATCCTGGGCTCTGGGCAGATGGGGCTGGGCTGGGCGCTCACAGCCTTCCTGGCCTTTGTCTCGGGAGTGTTTCTCCCAGCAAGTCAGGCAGGGCTGGAAGCCGCCTCGCCAGCTGCGCACTCTCTCCTGGGGTGAAGCACAGCCATGGTAGGCTGTCTTGCTCATTCATTCAGAAATTGCCCCTTTGAAAAGTACCTCCTGTGGCCTTTTATGTTTGCAGTTTTCTTTCGGTCCTTTTCTGTAGTCATTTAATCAATTATCTTTTGTATGACTGACTCTTTGGGCTGTTCTCCGCCTTTCTCCCAATGCTGTCATGATGGAGCAGTGTGGGGTAATGTAGGCTAGTGGCTCCCACCCCCTGGCCCTCAGCACCACAGGCCTCAGGCTGGCCTTGGCCCTTTCCTGGGGAGGTTCTGCTTCCAGGTCTCTTTCTCAGAGCCAGGACTACTTACCTGCTTCCTGGGATCCAGAATGCCCGAGTGGAGGACTAGGCCAGCCCAGGGCCAGCATGAGGCTTCAGGAGGACCTGGGCTGGGGGCTTGGGGGGAACATCATGCTTGCCCCAGCTGCAGTGCTCAGGGATGTGTGTTCACTCCACAGCCCTCTCCCAAAGGCCTCAGGGTTTGGCTGAGGATGCTTCCTAGAGACCCTGGTGCCAGAAATCTGGGGGCCTCCCATGGCCTAGGGGCCTCTCTATCACCCACAGGCAACCATGTTCTCTGCAGCCTATAAGCAAAAACAAAAACTGGTCCCCTTGGGTGACCTGGGCTAGGTGCCTTTGGTAGGACCTCAGGGCTCAGAGGTCACCTGTGCCCTCAAGGTCACGCCTGCATGTCCAGCACTCAGGCTGATCTCTCAGACAAGTGGGCTGGTGGCCACAGCCTCCCTCACCCTGTGCCAGCAGGAGGGTTCTGACCAGAGGGAGCTGTCTGGGCAGGGGCTGGGTGCGCCTGCCCCGGAGACAGTGTTCAGCAGGACCCCGGCGGCCGAGCTCTGTTCCCTCCCAGGCCAACCTGAGCCAAGGCTGAGGTGAGGGGGCTCTTGAAGGAATTTCAGGGCCCCCATGTGGCCATGGTGGGTGGGCAGATCCGGGAGCTGTCTGGCCCAGCTTCCCCCCTTGGAGAGAGGCCCCAGATCCCAGCGCAGCGACAACATTCAGATAGTGTCCATGGCACCCCCACCTGCCACCCTCGAGATGACAGCCCTCTTGGTGGCACCCAGGAGGCAGGGGACTGTGCATTCCAGTCTAAGGGCTCTGTCACTCCCAGCTTAGGGCCAGCCATGGAGAAGAATTACACTCTCGTTGTGCCCTCTCCTTTGGGAGCGTTTCAGGCTCCAAGTGGGGTCGGGGGTGGGCAGGGAGTGAGGGAGCCAAGGCTGCTCTGAACATTACCAGGAAGCCTGGGTTTCCTAGCGGGGGTGTTTGGAAAGGATGTGTGCTTGGGAAGCTGTTTTGTTCTCTTTATTGGGGTTCACTGACTTTTGAGGGTTGCTGCGCATGCTCAGGAAGCTGGAACTGTGTGTAAGGGGATATACAGCCAGGAGGATGACGGGGACAGGAGAGTTCTGGAGAAGCACGCTTCACAGTGACCTACACCCTGGACTTTCCCAAGGATGGGAGTGCCACATGCCACAGTGGACTGCCCTGCAGAGGGTGTTGGGGGCGAGCTGCACTGGAGACCCCAGACTCCGGGAAACAGTGTGGGGAAGAGAGAGTGAGGCAGCACGCCACATAGAGATGCAGATATGAGACAAAAGCCTAGGGTCTCGAGTGAACAAAGAGCAGTAAGCAGAGCCTGAGGAGAACTGTGGTCTCATCTGTGGACTCCGGCAAGCTTGGACTCAAGGCTGCAGACAGCAGCATCTCTGGCTGGCGCCCTGTTCGTTGTTTCATCCCTTGCTCGGGGTGGTAACGGCTGGCACTAACTTGGAGTTAGGTAAATGCTCAGGTCAACAGAGCAGTTTGTGTTCACCAAAGTAGTTATGCACACTGTTTGGCCTACCTTTAACCCGCAATAAATGTGAGATGTTCCTGTGGTTCTGGGCCACTCAGAGGGAGACTAATGTCAGTGAGACCTCTTTCTTTCAGCACCAACTCATAACATTCAAGAACACCAAGTGTGCAGCGATGGAGGGGACTCCAGAAGATCAGGAAGACTAGACAAAGCAGGGGTCAAAGGCAAGAGGGGGGACCTGGAGGCAGAGGCAGGGCTGGGAATAGAGGTCAGTCGGGTCAGAAGCCCTCGAAGGTGCGGGTCCTTGGATGCTCCCCCGGTGGCCCATGGGATGATTCTCTGCAGGGACCGCTACCTCCCTCTGCTTGTAGATGGGTTGTCATTCTCTCAAGCTTCTCCCAGCCTCTGAGCAAGTGTCATGCATTGCTGTGTGCGGAAGGGAAGCAGGGAAGGCAGTGAGGCTGCCGCCACCGCCAAGAGGCGGTCTCTCCTTAGGTGACCATGCCTCACACGGTCCTCTACGCAGGCAGCGGCATGGTGAGTGATGTCCCCAGGAGCAGCGGACAGCACAGACCCTGCTCTCGAGAGGTGGTCCCCTTGCTGCGCCTCCGCGGTATCCTGGGCATTGCACTGACTCAGTAACTATTTCAGTGACACTTCACAGGTTTTCTTCTCTGAAGACATGAATATCCAATAAGTACAGGATGTGATACTCAAAAATCACTGGTCAGGGCTGGCCAGATGGCTCAGCAGGCTGGAACGCCTGCTTAGGTATAGCGCAGTGGCCGGGGTTGGGTCTCCAGCCCGAGGTGCTGGCCTCACCCCTGGGTCACACTGAGATGGCAATTGAGACTGGGTGTGGTGGCATGTGCCTGCAACCCCAGCACTTGGGAGGCTGAAAACAGGAGGATCACTAGGAGTCAGAGCAGCAGAGTGAGACCCTGTACCAAATAAATTAATAAAATAAAATAAATTAAAAAATTAGTGGTCATTAGATAAATGTTAATTACAACTATTCCAAGATCCCACTATGCATCCACTAGGATGATGGAGGTTAAAACCCTGACGATATCAGATGTTGACAGGATATGGAATATCTGGGGCGTCCGTACATTGCTGGTGTGAACAACAGCCCAGCCACTTTGAAAATACCATGGTTTTAGCTTATGAAGTTAAACATATTCCTATCATACAACCCAGAAATTAGAATTCGGGAGAAACAAAAACCTGTTCACACAAAAATTTTATGTAAATAGTCATAGCAGCATTGTTCGTACATAAAACAGGACCGGAGCCCGAGTGTCCATCGACTGGTAAATGGACAAACACGTTGTATGTGAGCCACGTAAAGCCGCGAGGAGGAGTGGCTCCCTAGGGAATGTGGGCTCGTCTGTGGTGTGACTTACATCCGGGTGTGCAGCCAAAGCCTCATGTGCTCAGAGGCCAGGCTCTCCCGAGGTGATCTGCTCAGGGGACAGACGCTCATGGCAGGGCTGGGCCGGTGCCCTGATGAGGTACAGCTCAGTGTGATTTGGGAGGCAGAGCCTGGCCGGAGGAGGTGGGTCCCTGGGCGTGGCCTTGAAGGGTCTGCAGGAGCCAGGGCAATTCCAAAAACACCATAAGAGCCAAGATAGATGTAAGACTATGTACTATATGTGTTCATTTATATGGCTCTACAAAAGGTAGAATTATGAGAGAATCCAGGTTAGTTTTGCCTGGGTTAGAGCTGG
Organism: Ctenomys sociabilis; assembly: GCA_004027165.1. Classification (NCBI taxonomy): domain Eukaryota; kingdom Metazoa; phylum Chordata; class Mammalia; order Rodentia; family Ctenomyidae; genus Ctenomys; species Ctenomys sociabilis. The sequence continues at coordinate 70,837 of PVKA01003474.1, forward strand.
GGGAGGAGTTGGAATGCCAATGGGCAAGAAGAGAAGTGGTAGGCTTCAGGAATTAGTCCATACTTTTTAAAATTTTATGTATTGATTTTAAATTTTATGTACTTGGTACAGGGTTTCAATATGCAGCTCAGACTCCTAGGGATCCTCGTGTTTTCAGCCTCCTCGGTGCTGGGATTACAAGCATAAGCCACCACCCGGGACTCAACAGCTGCCTCAGGATGCCCGGGGCGGGGCTGGCACAGCATGTGGCACCAGGTATCAAACCCTGGTCCCTGCACTTTCCTAAGCAGGTGCTTAGTCTGTTGAGCTATAGTCCTTAGTTTGAACGGATGATTGTATTAAATTGTGATAAATCCACCAACCTGCACCTTGTGAATTTTATTTTGTGTGATAACCAAATGTAATTTTAGTTTTAAAAATATCCCTCCACATTGCTTGTAAGGAGGCTGAGGCGGGGGTTGCCAACATAAGGCCACCAGGGCAACACAGCGAGAGTCGATAGCGAGCCCTTCCTAGTCCTCGTCTCAGTCTCAGAAGTTTGTATTTGCAATCCCGTGGCTAAGTTATTGGAATACCGTCAAGTTAATTCCAGTTTACCACACCTAGTGCAACCCGTAGCAAGAATAGACACTATGGCACATTTGTGGTTAGGGGGAACGAGGGGGTCCTAAGTCCAGCCATGGTGATGGCTATCTGGAGCAAACACCTCAGTCCAGGACCTAACTGGCTTTTTTCATTCATGAAGAAAGCAGTTGAGGATCAGTGACTGAGAATGGCAGGAAGCAGGGAAGTAGGCGAGTGCCATCAGCTGGGCCAGGTAGGAGACCTGGAATCTCCTCTGCAGCATGCAGAGAGGAGGGTCTGCAGGAAGAGTAATCCACATAACACAACCGGGATGGTGTCTAGTGTTTTGGAGTTCGGGGCTTCAGCTGTGATGTGTAATCCTTCAAGCCCTGGAAGTCAGAAGTCATAGCCTCTAGCTTGAAGCTCTATCCCAGATCCCAGCATGGAGCATTAGCTCTTCATTCCCTCTCAGCTCGGCTCACACTGGGGGGTAGCAGGTGGAGGTTCTGGGGAAACACTGCCTGCTGTACCCCCAGTACCTCAGCTAGACCAATATATATTGCTTATTATTATATATATTTTTTGACAGAACTGGGGATTGAACTCAGGCCCTTGCACTTGCCAAGGAAGCATTTATTCCACTGAGCCATTCTCCCGGGCCCCTATTTAATTTATTTATTTATTTATAAAGGCAATTGAAGGGATGAGGGGAAGTCCTGGCCAGCTCTGTGCATATCAATACATGGAAATAGGGTCAGGCTCAACCACAATGGAGCCCACTGCTCCTCTTTCAAGGAGAATGGCCCAGTTGGTCCTATCTCAAAAGCAAAAACAAAACAAGATTATATATATATATATATATATATATATATATATATATATATATATATATATGAAAACTTCACAACTCAATGTATCATGAGAAAACTTCTGGCAAGCAAGTGATATAAATAAAATCTTGAAGGGTGGCAGAAACATTAGGCAGAACCACCGAGATAAGAATTACACAAGGCTTCATTCACAAACTACGGAAGCCAGAAAACAATGGATGACATCCTCAAAGTACCGAATTCTGTGTCTCTACCTAATACATATTGGGAGTAAATTTATTAAAGGTGGTAGCAGGGGGCCTGCAGGGATGCTCAGAATACAGCTTTGTTCTTGTTGATAAGACACTAGTTGACGTGTTGTCTCATCCTTTCCCTACTCAAGGTTGTTAAGTTCCTCCAACATACAGTGTGAGAAAACCTTTAAAATAAAAGAGCATCTGTTGCCTGCTGAATTGTGCAAAGGAAGTACTAAAGGAGGCTGGGCATGGTGGTGCATGCATATAGTCCTAGCACTTGGGAAGCCGAGGCAGGAGGATCGCTGCGAGTTTGAGGCCTCCCTGGGCTACACAAAGTTCAAAGCCAGCCTGAACTACATAGGGAGACACTGTCTCGAAGATTAAAAACGAAAGAAAAAAAAAAGGAGAGAGGAGGGGAAAAAGGCATTTAGTTCTACATCATTGGAAGAAATAAAAGCAGAGTATGAAACCTCCAAACTGCAGGAAGGGCTGCGAAGTGTGTCTTAGGGACAGAAGGCAGGTGGGACAGAACACCAGACACCTGGGGCAGGGGCGGGGCTTTGTCCTGGTGACACCGTTTCCTCCTCACTGTTCCCGGGACTAGGAAGCCATTCTGGTTCGTTATTATTTCTGCTTCACAGGAAGAAAAATGAATCTCAGGGAAAAAAGTGACGTGCCAAGAGGCCAGGCTAAGCGCCAGGCAGGAGAGAGCATTTCTATTCCGTCTCTGGGATGACTCAGAGCGGCGCTGCCGCACAAGCCAGGGCCTAGCGACGTCCCTGACGCTGTGCCCTGGGCACAAATCGGGGAAGCTACGCGTTCCCAGCCGGCCCTCGGATTCCCGGCCGACGGGCCGAGCGCCTCCCACCCACACCGCCTAGCGCGTCCGTTGCTAGGGCCGCGCAGCCTTGGCGACCGGGTGCCGCCTCTGCGCAGGCGCCTTGCCGGCCGCGGTGCATCGTGGGATGGGCGCGGGGCGCGCCGCGGCGGACGGGAGACCTGGGTCGGAGAGCGAGGGCGCGGCGGGGCGGCTGCGGGGGAGGGCCGGCGGGCGGCGCCGCCGCCATGAACGCGGCCGTGGTGCGGCGGACGCAGGAGGCGCTGGGCAAGGTGATCCGGAGGCCGCCGCTGACCGAGAAGCTGCTGAGCAAGCCGCCGTTCCGCTACCTGCACGACATCATCACGGAGGTGGGCGGCGCCGGGCCGGGCCGGCGAGGTGCGGGGCGGTGCGGGGCGGCGCTCGGGCGGGTCCGGCCGGTGGCTGCGGCGCGGGCGCCCCGCGGGTTCCAGCCTCCGCACCCTCGGGCCCTCCGGGGCGTCTCGGCCTCCTGTCGGGAGGGCTCTCGTAACTCCCGGCCTTCGGCCTTCGCCCTTTGGCGGGCAGAGCCCCGACGGGCCCTTCCCTAGCCCGTGACACTCCTGGGTCGCCCGCGGCCGTCTGCACACATCCTGCCGGTTCTGCCGGGTGCAGCGGCCACCACGGCCTGGGTGCTTGACGAATACACACAGATGCACACGTAAGTTGTAGGGAGCCCCGAAGCTGTAAAACTCCGGTGATAGTTGCTGATGAGCCACGCAGCTTGCTTGAACTTGGGGTTCCAGCCGAGGAGGGGGGATTCCTCGGTCCCAGAGGCGGAAGCCTGTTTGTTAGGGTAGTTTGGCCAGTTGTGCTGGGGAAGGTACATAGAAATTGCTCAACAAACATCACTGTTGAATGGAGTCTGTTAAGGCTCCTAGCAACTCAGTGCTGTTGCCCCAGGGGGCGGCGCCCATTTCCAAGGTGCACCTGAGGACACCAGGAACTCGGATGCCCCTGGGGACTTAGGAGTCAGTTGAACTTGCAGGCTCCCCAGGTACATGATCTCACTGAGTGTTGGTTCTCAAACTTTCTCACTGTAAAATTTGTTTTCAGTACTGAGGATTGAACACTGGGCCTCATGGATGCTAGGCAAGTGATCTACCACTGAACTACACCTTATGTCCTTTGTGAATTTTTTTTTTTTTTTTTGAGATGGTGCCCAGACTGGCCTTAAGCTTGGCCACCCTCCTGCCTCAGGCTTCTGATTAGCTGGAGTTAGTGTCCTGTGCAATCACGTCTGAATTATTTTTCTTTTAAAGAGGTTAGGTACGTTACCCTTCCACAGATTTTCCTGTGGTCAATTCAGCTATTCTGGGGTAGCTTGTAATGTGTGCCCTTTTGGAATTGTGCCCCTGTTTACAGATTCCGATTGCGCTTAACCACATCTCCGGGAGCTGCACTAGTGGCCTCCTCCCCCCAGGGTGTCTTGGATGGGGTTCTGAGGAGGAACTTCATGCGATGTATCACCATTGCCCTGGAAGTAGTCAGATGCCTTTGTGTCAGGGTGAGCAAGGAAGCAGCAGCCCAGATTGCGCCAGGCCGAGGAGATGCAGAGTCCCCAGAGCGAGGGAGGTCAGGGAGCATCCTCGGCTGGTGGATGCTCAGGGTGGGGCTCACCCAGGGTGGCCAGGGTAGCGTGCCATGTGGAGAAGCAGTGTGCGAGTGGGGGCCGCCTTGTGGACCTGCGAGCAGCTGTGCAGCAGTGTGTGCCCCCCGGCAGGAGCAGGTTTTGCTTTTCCTCCGGACTTCTGATCTGATATTGAAATTAATTGATATAATAATAGACTGCTTGTACCCTCCCTAATAAAGGTGTCAGAGTGATGGCTGCCCTGTAAGCATTTTCAGAGAGTAGGTGGAGTGCCCTGTGAAGAGCCTTTGCAGTCCTGCAGTGTTGTGTCCATGCCTCTGTCTCAGTGTATTAGCTGTAGGTAACAGAGCTGCTGCTTTCATTAAACTGAGAAATCCTCCTGTGCCATTACTATCTCGTCACTTGCAGTTACTGCCCAAAGTTTAAGCTGTCTGCACCCTAAGAGCATTCATAGGGACTGAGTGAGCGTGTTCTGGCCCTGTCGACTGCAGAATCCCCTCCAGCACCCAGCTCTGCCTGTCCTCTAACACATATAGCTCTTAAATAGTTTGATTCCAGAAGAGGAGGTGTCTTTAAAACCTGCTTCCCAGTCAAGGCTTGTCAGCTGACCCTGACACATCTTGCAGGCATGCCATCCTTGTGTGCTTTCTGCCCGATACTTTCATTCTGTAGCACGTGCTGTTGTGTATTGATTGCTCCCAGCACATTTGGAAGAACCATGGTCTTGGAGAACCCAGGCCTTAGTTGGGTGTTAAGTGGCCCTGGTTCAGGCTGGCCTCAGTGGTCACTGTGGGTACATGTTGCCCAAGGGGAGGGCCAGGCGGGGAAAGAATAGACGTGGTGGGATGCAGAACATACACTGTTCCAAGAAGTGAAGAGAAAGACCCTCTGGAGCTTGTGGTTGATAGGCCCAGGCTGAGTGGTCCTGCTCTTTCTGGAATCCTTTCCCTTCTCTCTGACTCTTGTGAAGTGCCAGGAGGTCATGTCCTTCCTTCCCTGCATTAGAACCAGTCCAGCCTCCTTTGGTGCTTAGGCTGGCTTTGTGGTCCCCATGGCTGTAGAGCGCCCCTACCCAAGTGACCCTGGCCTCAGGCTCCTGCTGTCACATACTTTGGTTCCCTTGAAAAGGAGTTTTGGGTATGTGCCTCCTGCATGCTCCTTTGCCCTTGTGATGGCCTCTGGCACCAGGTCAGCTGTGACGGGTCCTGGGAAGCTGGCCGCACACCCCGGAGCCCACCCTTCCAGAGGGCATGCTTGGACTTTGAGTCCTCATGCCAGGCACAGAACCCTGCACTGAGACCTACCGCAGATGTTTGTTGGGCAAGCGGGTGGTCAGAGTCCTGGGCGTGGTGGGATCTGGCTGCCCCTGGGTGCGTTCAGTGATGAGGCCACTGAAGCAGCTGCCCCCTGAGCTCTGTGGTGACCTCTGTCTTCCCAAGGTGATCAGGATGACTGGTTTCATGAAAGGACTCTATACAGATGTCGAGATGAAGTCCGATAACGTCAAGGTAGGCTGGTGTGGCTCCTCCTCAGTGGGCCCTTGAGTGGGGTGGCTTGGAGGCTGCGTTGCTGTGTGTGTGCCATTTATATGCTCAGGAGTAGCCAGGATGGGAGGCCAGTACACTCAGGACTGAGGGACTGCCCTTTCTCATTTCATTGCCTCATTTTGGGCTACCTTGTATCCTTTTTTTTTTTTTTTGCGGAACCGGGGATTGAACTCATGCCCTTGCACTTACCAAGGAAGTGCTTATTCCATCGAGCCATCTTTTCAGTCCCCACCTTGTGTCTTGTTAGATGTATCTGTTGAAAATCAGAATTTTAGTATTAGTATTCTAGAGGTTAATGCTAGCCCATGCATGACCTGGACTAAGAATTTTAGGGAATTGCTGTTGTTGTAGCAAAACGATCAGTATTTCTAAATTTGACACACATCTAAAAATGGCTTTAAGTGGAAATATGCTGTGCCTATTGATCACACTGAGGATGACGCAAACTCTTGGAGGTTGTTAACATTTTGTTTTCAATGGAATCATTTCAGGACAAAGATGCAAAAATTAGCTTCCTGCAGAAGGCCATAGATGTGGTCGTGATGGTCTCGGGAGAGCCTCTGCTGGCCAAACCAGCGCGAATTGTGGCTGGGCATGAGCCCGAGAGAACAAATGAGCTGCTGCAGATGATGGGAAAGTGCTGCCTTAGCAAGGTAGCCCCGCAGTGCCCCGGTGGCACGTGGGGTGCTGGGGAAGGGCGCTCTGCGTTTGTGGCACGTGGGTGCTGGGGAAGGGCGCTCTGTGTTTGTGGCACGTGGGTGCTGGGGAAGGGCGCTCTGTGTTTGTGTCACGTGGGTGCTGGGGAAGGGCGCTCTGTGTTTGTGTCACGTGGGTGCTGGGGAAGGGCGCTCTGCGTTTGATGGGGTATGAAGTGGGTCATGTATTTTTCTCCTGCCTTTCTGTATTGTATTCAAATCCATATAAAGTTGGCCATCTGTTTTTATTTTTTCAGTACTGGGAGTTGGGCCTGGGGTGTATTGAGGAACATGCATATAGCCCCTTCTGTTTTGATAGCTAAGTCACTTAGCTAAGTTGGTAAGGCTGGTCTAGAACTTGGGATCTTGCCGCAGCCGCCCTGGTAGCTGGAGTTAAAGGCATGAGCCACCATACCTGGCAAGAGTTAGCATCTTAGCCATTTTTCCCCATGTATTTAGTACAGGGTCTGTAGGGTCTTACTAAGTAGATCGGACTTGTAGTGATCCTTCTGTTTTCAGCCTCCCAAGTGCTGGGATTACAGGCGCGTGCCACCATGCCCAGTCTCCATCGCCATCTCAGTGCACCCCGGGGATGGGGCCAGTACCGCACCAGCTGCCGTGCTCTGCCTAAGCAGGCACTTTAGTCTGTTGAGCTATCTTGCCGGCCCAGCATCTTAGTCATGGTAAAGTGTGCAGTTTAGTGATCCTAAATACATTCATGATGTCATGCAGCCTCATGGCTGTCTGTTACCAGAACGCTTTTTATCTTGCCAAACAGATGCCATGTCTTTTACACAGTAGCTCCTTTCTCTTTCCACCTCCTGGCAGCCACCCTTTTCCTCTGTCACTGTGAGTGACTACTCTAGATGCTTCATGCAAGCTGCGGGTGTCCTTTCTCAAGTTCTTTAACTCACTGGCATGGTGTCCGCAGAGCCTGTCTGTGTGATAGAGGGGCTGGACTGCCCTCCTCCTTTGGGGGAAAATACATTTCATTCCTTGAACAAATCACATTTCACCTGCCCATTCATGTCTGGACAGTGGTGTCACTTTAGCTACTCTGGACATGGTGTGGAAATGTCTTTTTAAGTGCAGTTTCAGGCTGGCCAAATAGCTCATCAGACTAAAGCACCCACTTAGGCAGAGCGCAGTGGCTGGGCTTCAATCCCCAGAGACCTGTGCTGGTCCCACCCCAGGACGCAGTGAGAGGTGCTGGAGACTGCGTGGTGGCACCTGTCTTGTAGTCCCAGCACTTGGGAGGCTGAAAATAAGTGGATCACGAGTCCAGTCTATATAGTGAGACCCTGTAGACCCTGTATCTTTGTACTAAATGAAAAAAAAAAGGTAGTTTCAGTTTTTGGGGGCTTAAACTCAGAAGGAAAATTACTAGGTCATAGGTACATCACTCTTTTGCTCTTTCTGTTCTGTCTTCAGCAGCTGTCCTAATGGGTGTGAGGTGGTTAGCCTCTGTTTTAAGGCCTTCCAGCTGGAAGGAGAGGGTTTGTAGAGTGGTGTGGGTCAACTTCCTGCCTTTGACCCCCGTGCACATGACCCTGGCTGTGCAGCCGGAGCTGAGCCAGGGCTCACTGGGTTGGATGGCCTCTGCTGCTGCCGCCTGGTCATTAGGATGGTCATCAGGCAGTGCTGTGCCCATCTGTGGAAATAACACAGTGTTTTCTTGGAATTTCACTGTTAGAGAGAGTTCGGTGAACTGTCGGAGAACGCTGGCATTCATCTTTGTTTCATGTGCAAATCTCATTTTTGTCTTGCATCTGGGTTCTGGACGTTTGGTTGCCAAGCTCTCCAGCGATGATGCAGTGAAGAGGGTTTTGGCCGGGGAGAAGTGTGACACGAGAGGAAAGGCCATGCGGACCTTGAAGTCTCACGAACTGGACAATAAGAATGCCAGGGAAGAGGAGTCCAGAATGCAAAAAGACAAAGAGGTGATGTGCATGTTGTGCCTTGTAATCCCAGCATTGGGAGGCTGAGAACAGGGGGATCACGAGTCCAGTCTATGTAGTGAGACCCTGTATCTTTGTACTAAATGAACAAAAAAGATCGCGAGGCTCTGCAGTAGAGGAGACACTGATGAATTGTATGTTCTATTTTAGGAGAGAAGGAGCTCTGAAGTCAAAGAGAGGAGTACAAGCAGAGAGGAAAAACAGAAAGAAGAGCCGAAGGAGGAGAGCAGACCCCGGGAGAGAGAGAGAGACAAGTTGAAGCTGAAGGGGAGCGACAGAGAGCGGCACAAGGAGCCCGAGAGGGACAAGCACAGAGAAGGGGAGCGAGACAGAGCCAAAACCCGTGCCCGGCCCGAGAGGGAGCGGGACAGAGACAGAGGCCCCAAGGACCGGGAGGCCGAGCGGGAGAGGAGGAGCGAGGGTGGCCGAGAGAGGGACAGGGCCCGGGAGCAGGACCGCGACAAGGTGAGGGACCGTGAGCGCCAGCGGGCCAGGAACCCGGACAGGGAGAAGAGCCGGGAGCTGGGCCGGCTGAGTAGAAAGGTGAGTCTCCCACCGCTTCACCGCTCACTGCTCTGACATGATTTCTGGTGCTTTTGATGGTGTAACCAGGAAGCTGGTTTATTTTAAAGTTATGGGGCTGGGGAGATAGCTTAGTAGAGTAAGTGCTTGCCTGGTAAGCACATGGTCCTGAGTTCAATATCTGGTACTGCAAAAAAAAAAAAAAAAAAAGTTATGGAAATTTTGGGTTCCCAGTAGTAACCTAAAAAAATGCCAGATTCTTTTTTTTGGTGCCAATTTAAATATTTTTATTGACGACATTGCATTTTCACTTATAGTATGGTGCTTAAAGTGCATTGCTATGTTTCCCTATGTACATGTTCCATTATTCAGTTTACTTATATTTTTATTTCAGTTATTATTATTTTTTTTTGTTATTCATTATAGCAGTTTCTTGTTTAGCCAGTTTTTGTGACAGTCTCACTGTGTGGTGCAGGCTGGCCTCGACTCACAGCGATTCTCCTGCCTCAGTCTCCCTAGAGGTGGCATTGTAGGTGGGTGCCACCAGGTGACTGACTCATCAGGGTGCGCTCTGAGCGTTCAGCCAGTCTCTATATTACATCATTAGTGGGGAAGCTGGGTTTGTGACTTCTCTGCTCACTGTGAATCCCTGTAGAGCTCGGGCACGTAGAGGTCTACAGTAAAAATTTGGGGAAGGAAGGAATTAAGGGTTAATACAAGGATGATACAGGTCTTAGGTTGTGAAGCATTATATGGACCCAGTCAATTGACAGTGGCTTGTGAGGCCTCTGGGGGGAGTTCTGACCTGATTTGGAGGACAAAGCCAGGAAGTGTCAGCAGATGCTTGTTCTTACAGTTTTTAGTTTAGAATGTGATGACTCCCTGCTGAGCGTGTGTGTGTGGGGAGTAACATTTTCAAGAGTCTGTCTTCTGGCCAGATGTGTGTGCGTGTTTCCAAGGGCCTGGAGTCACCTCTCCTTGGGTGCTGTAAGCGCATTCACAGGCAGTGTGTGCTGCCTGGTCTCGTGAGCAGCAGGGCCTCACTGAGTTCCTTAAGGATTAGCTACTCCCCAAGGCTTCCAGGTCCTGGCAGACAAATGCCACAAGGCCTTAGCATGCTGTAATTCTTGTTTAGTACAATTTTCAGGTATCATTAGGGTTGGTTAGGAAATCCTTTTGGCTTTGAACTGTATGCTTAAAATGTGCAGATTGCTTTGGGACCCATCCTACACACCAGAACCGGTTTTCCAGATGACCTCCGTGTGGGACCTGGATTTGGTTGCAGCCACTGGCTGGGGGAAGAAGCAGAGGTCTGGACAGTTGCAGACGTTCCCACCCCAATGATGTGAATAGGCAGTTAGGGCGTGGCCGAGGGGATCCTGCTCTCCTGTGGAGCAGTCGTCTGGGGCTGCAGCCTTCCATCTCAGAGCATGGCTGTTCTGGGACAGGCGTGGGCTCTGCAGGACCCGTTCCTCGCAGCCTGTGACCTGGCCTGGCCTTTCTGAGGAAGTTCGTGGAAGCCCATTTTGGGAAAGTGGGGCCGACAAGTGACTGCTGAGGATTGTGAGGGGTTGGGCTTAGTGTCCCAGGAACTTTGCCACTCATTAAGGGGGCTCTGCCCCCCCCCCCGGCACCTCCTGGAGGAGCATGCTGTGCTCTGTGCCCTGAAGCCTGGGGTCCCTTCTGAGTGAGTGTTGTCGGCCTCACATGGTCCTGCTCCTCCCTCGGCGTAGCTGCCTGACACTTGCTTTTTGGGAGGCACTGGTACGTTCTGCTGTACTTGACACAGAGGTAGCCCTCGAGTGGAACAGCCTGTCAGAGTCTTACCGGTCAGGTGCCCCATTTTGGGTTCCCTGAAGTCCTGGCATGGTGACCAGTTGTCTGAACAGAGGAAGATGACTCCAGAGAGGAGTGTGTGTAGGCTGGCGCCTGGGAACATATAGAGTGAGCTGTGGACGGTGGTTTGGTTTATTAGGATTTGAGGCCAGGACCGAGTGAGTTCCGCCTCACTCAGATCTCCTGTGGAGTCTGTCCAAGGGACTCTTCAGGTAAGTGTCAGGGACTCTTTCTTAGTGCTGTGGGCCTGGAAGGTGTGGAGAGGTCTCTGTCAGAATGGTGGAGTGGCATGAGCTGTTGTGAGGCGCCTCCCAGGACTCCAGCTCCCAGACTGTGGATTTAGGTCTGGGTCCTGATCCACTCTACACACGCGCTCCACCCTCCGCCGAGTTTCTGCCTCCTCCTTGACCCTCCTATTGGAAGAGAGCGGGGTCAGGTGCTCCTGGCTGCCTTGGGCTTCAGTGAGAAGGGTGAGTGGAAGGGTCCGAGACGCAGAAGGTGGGGTTGCAGTGTGCTGTGGGCCCCCTGGGGAGCAGCTGAGTGCAGGTGGCAGATGCCGGGTGATGCCTGGCTGGGTAATTATGGTGATGCGTCTGACAGGCTCGTGGTAGTGCATGAGTGCCGTCAGGACTGCTGTCTGGCCCCTTCCACCCAGATGTGTTTTCAGAACTGATTTAAGGTGAAGATTGCTGCGTACAGCATTCGTGTGGTGGTTTCCTGACTAAAGTCTGCAGATTACTTCAGTCAGGAGAAAGGTCCAGCTTTCAGAGGGAAGAGCGCCTGCCTGTGGGCGCCAGACATTCATGTTTATTCCTCCCGTGCTTCCGGATCCTGTGTTTTCTAAGGGCTCCTCTCGATGTCACGTCATAGGGGTCGTAGGGATCACGTCCCTCGTGTTTTGTGGAGAGGCAGCAGCATTTGATGTCCTGCCGGGCAGGGGCTTCTTGCCATCTGTGTGGGAGTCCAGGCAGAACGGGGGCTGGGCAGTGTTGGGGGCCGGTCTTGGCGTTCTTTTAGATGTCAGATGTTTTTACATGGTACAGACTTAGATGATTCTAAGTTCAATTTTTTTTTTCATAGCCAGCAAGTTCAGGGGAGATGTCAAAGAAGCTGTCAGAGGGACCTGTCAAGGACTCCAAAGTAGAAGCAGAGGTAAACATGGCAGGCACAGTTTCGGGAGAGGTCCATTCACAGTTGAGTTGTTGCAGCGCATGCTCTGTCCTCTCCTTGTCCAGTGGGCCAGGAGGAGAGCATGGTTTGGGCTCCCACAGAACAGCACCCCTTGTCTTGTAAAAGTGGGGATGTAAGTGGTTCTCCACCTGGTGAGACAGATAGGCTGGTTTCTTTGAGTAGCCTGGTATGTGGGACACAGGGGGATAGGTGGTCACGCTTGGGGGGTGGAGTCCCCAGGCTAACAGCCTGAGGGGCCTGCTGGGACCCTGCTACATTCTGCTTGACCCGTCTAGGTCCCTCCCTCTGGTGTGTTTCTGATAGGCGGGATCATGGCTGTCTGGCTGTCCTGGCCATTAGACTCAGCCACCAGGCAGAGGAGCCCTCTGGAGGGTGAGGTGGTGTCAGGGTGGGGGAGCTAGAGCAGCTGAGGTTGGCTGGGAAGGCCCTGGCTGCTACTGTGGGATGGCGAGGCCAGCTCTGTGCTTTCCTCGGTCTGCACTCTGCTGGGCACACGCTGTGAGTTTTCTTTCCCAGTGTTTACAAACACCGACCCACCGACCTATGGGTTGGTCATGGCGGACTGCCTATAAAGGTGTGGTCCAGTGAGATCTCCTGGTCCCCATCTTTGTTTGCATAGAGACACTTTGCAGAGGCGCTGTCCGTCTTCGCTTGTGTGGGTGCGCCCTGTGGTGGTCACACGGAGGAAACTGCCAACCGCCCAGCACAGTTCCCAGGCGGCCTCACGTTGTTGGGCAGCGCGTGTGGCTGTGATAGCACAGTTAGGGCCCCTGACGCACATCCGGGGATGCGTCCTCCGTGTGCGCGGATTGCTGCCTGGCTGCAGCTGCGCAGAGCTCCGCGGCTCCACCTCCTCCCAGCCCCCACTCACAGGCCCCCAGTGCTAGGCTGCGCTGTGTGTCATTGCTGTGAGTTCTTAAAGCCTGTGGGTGCTGCTGCTGTTTTAAGTTACTTGTTCTTCCTTAAACAGAGCTTGAAAAATCTATTAATTCTTTTTTGTTTTTTAAGGTGGAAGTTTCCAACAGAGCATCCAGGTCATTGGCATCAAAAACGTCAAAGCAGCAATCCAGAAATTCAGTGGAAGGTACGTAGAGCTGAGGTGAGGCCTTCTCTCAGTTTCTTCACTGTGCTCACCAGAGCTGGGAGCAGAGCTGCTGAGGCCGGAAGGAGCCCCTCTGCCTTGTCTGGGAATGAGCAGGCTGCATAGAGATGATGAGAGTCTTGTGCGTGTGTAAAGTCACATCCCAGGAGCAGGTAGCCTCCCTTTGCTGGAGATTGGTGTTTTGATCTTCAGGTATGAGCGAATTTTCATTTTCTAGAAATACTTGTTGGTCATCCAGGTGTGAGGGACCCTTTCATTGGCATTGGTAGATAAAAATTCATCCTGGTGCTGGCTGGAGCCAGAGCACTGAGGCTGACCATGGCTGTGCTTTTACGAGTGGTACACGTTAGCATTGGGGCCTGGGGAATGCTGAGCTCGCACTCCTGGCTGGTTGGTGTGTGGATGGAAAGAGCTGGGCAAGAGCTGGGGCGCCACTGCAGGCCTGGTGCTGGAGGCCTCTGTACCCGCCCTGGACGTTACTTTTCATTACTGCACACTTGAGAAGTGGTGGCTTCTGAGAAATGGCCACTCTCCCAAGGCATGTGAGTCGCACAGGTGCGGTGTGCGCGTGTAGTTGGTGTTTTTCAACAGCAGTGAAGCCTGTGTGGAGGGCTCTGCCCTTCCTGACCCTGCGCAGAGCGTGAGTGCAGCTTCCTGCCGCAACCTCATCTGCTTCCCGTGCTGCCAGTGGCGTGGTGGCTACAGGCGTCTTCGCCAGCCCTGGCTGTGGGTGTTGCACACCCACGTTGCTCCTGCGCTGCCCTCTGGCTCTGCCTGCCTGCTTTCCCTTTCCAGGATTCTGACATGCTCTGAACACCAGGAAGCTAAATTAATAGTAAACTGCACTTTGTGCGGTGTCAGTGGCTGTACTGAGGTCTCCCCCTCGCCTGTCCTCGTGGCTTCTTCTGGGGCTGGGTGTCTGCTCTTCTGTCTGCTTGTGCTCCTTGTGGCCTCTGTGCCGTTGCTCTCGGTGAGCATTCTCTTCTGTCCTTTTAGTTTGTCTTTTCCAAAGCTGCTTGGCTTGGTCTCTGCCTTGCTCGAGGTGCTCGAGGCTTTAGTAGTTTGTCCAGAGATTTGAGACGGAAGGGGCTGAGCTTCCTCATGTGTTTTTCTTAGCCTTTTCACGAGTCTTACTTTGATTCAGGTGTAAGGTGGGCCTCTGGGTTGGCTTGCTCACGACCCTCACCAGCTCTTCAGTCTGTTTCTGGCGTGCTGCGTCTGCGCAGCAGTTCCGGCTGCAGTTGGGGGCTCTGGTTGCTTCATCTTCACTGTCTTCTGTTCTACTCTGAGTTTCCTGTCAAGAGTTCTTCCCACGAAAGGTGTAAGCTGTTTTTCATTTGTTTGCTTCCACATGCATCTTCACCATCATGTCATCACTCAGAAAATCCCTCCTCCTCCAGCATAAGCCAGCTCATTTCCCAGGATTGCACTGATTTGTGTTGCACTTCGGCTTTGGTGGTTGGGGGAGCCTGGATCCCTCAGCTCCTACTTGACAGGATGTCTGTCCCATCCTGCTGGGTGGCGCCTGTGCAGGCGCTGCCTGGATGATGACTTGAGAGCTTGTCTTGCTTTTGGTTTTTTGGGGATGTTATGCCTTTTCTCCTCTCTCTCTGTTTTTTTTTTCCTTTTGCACTGGGAATTGAACTCTGGACCTTGCGCTTGCTTGTCCCCCCCCCATTGTTTTTAATGATACTTGTTAGTCCTATTGATTTTTCTATCTGTATCACTTTCTTTTCTTTTTTTTTTTTCTTTGGTGCTGGGATTGCTCTTAGGACCTTGTGCTTGCCCGGCAGGCACCTATGCCACTGAACTGTTTCCCCAGCCCCTGTAACTGCATCTTAGGAGATCATTCAGAGGTTCACAGAGGATGCAGCTACTCCCACACACTGACTGAGGAGTGATTCTTCTCTACCAGAGTGGTTGTCCTCTTCAACTGTGCGGGCAGCTTCAGGAGGGACACATGTGCAGTGTTGCGGGAGGAAGGGAACCCCCACCCTGCCAGCCAGGGCAGCCCCGTCATCCCCGAGGCAGAGATGCTGCAGCCAGGTTGCCCTCACATCCCGTAACAGTATCTTAATGACAGCCTGGCTGGTGAGTCTGGCCCACGATTTCTTAGGTTGCTCCTTTGGGTTTTCTAAGCAGATGGTTGTGTCCTCTGTGTTTCTGACTGCTCAGGTTGTTTGCCTCTGTGATTTTTGGCGACTTCTGCTGTCAACTTCTTTGTGTGATTTCTTTGCTGCTTTACAGTGCTGGGTGCAGCACGCAGGCCTTATAGTGCTAAGTAAGGGTGTTACCACTGAGCTGCACTGCCAGCCCTGTGTGACCTCAGAGGCAGTTTATTAACAGAGACTTACAGGCTTTGACTCTAAGCACAGAGCTGCCAGCAGATTGGTCAGTTCTGCATTCGCTGCCTGCTGGCCAGGCACTGGCCCCTTTGACTCGCTCCACCAGTACATCCCCCTTGGCTTGAGTAGCTGAGCATGTGGGCAGCGCCAGGTCTGAGAGCTGCACGAGACACCAGACCTTTGTGTGCCTGGCATCTCGCTCCCCTGGCTGCAGAGTGGGAGCGTCGCGTCATGAGGCGTGCATTGACCCCGTAAGTTCCTGGAGCACCCCAAAACACATTCAGTGTAAGCAGCTGATAAGTTTTACAGGATTGGTAGCTTTTGATTTAGTCCACTTTAATCTCAGAGTTTGTGAACTTGCAGCATAGCAGATCAGATTTAATATGTTCTTGTTGTTTTCATGTCTGAAAAGGGACTGTAGAACTAGTGGAAACTGTTGTTTCCCCTGGAAAAAAAGCGTAACTCTCTACAGCAGACTAAAGCTAGGAAAGAACTGTCCTCGGAGCTGCTCGGTGAGCCTGAGCTGCCACCACGAGTGAACGTGTGAGTGGAGACCCTTTGCTGCCTGACATGTGCTTCCGAATGAACCCAAGCCTGGTGCTCTGTTGGTCATCCACAGGCCTTGCCCTGCAGGGTGTGGCCTGGACTCCAGAGCACTGTGCTCTGGGCAGAGTGGCAAGGAGCAGGAGGACTGTGGCCTTGCTGGGCGGAGCTGGAGGCTGCCTGGGCCTGACACTGCCCTTCAGAATCGCTGTGCTTATTCTGCAGGGACTCATGATGGTGCAGGGAAGCTGGAGCCATGTGTTTGGGTTGGTCATCAATAGGTTTAGGAAGTAAACAAGATCAAGGGAAGCAGGTGTGGGGGAGGCGGCAGGAGGGCTTCGCTGAGTCAGGACATCTGCACCAGAAGCTGCCTGGGGAGAGGAGGCCCTGTGGATGTCTGGGACCCCCCGTAGGGTGTGTGGGTGGACTTTGGTGGGCCAGGCCAGGGTGTGTGCTTGGAGTGGGTGTGCTGGGCCAGCGTGTATGGGTGGACTGGGTTGGGTTGAGCCCTGGACTTGCCAGAATCCCATCAGGAGACCAGGAGGGGCTGAGTCTGGCAGAGGAAACTGAAGGCCCCTGGGGGTGGAGGCGTGGTGTCTCAGCCTAAGGGCCAGCCAACTAGTGGGAGCCAAGTCCTCCCGGTCTGAGGACTCGAGGGCAGCTGAGGGGACCAGTAAGTAGACAGGCAGTTTGGGGGACCTTGATAGAGACGCTGTTCTTAAAAGTCCCAACTGAAGCATCTAAACACAAAGCCTTTACAGTATTTTAATCTGTTAACTTTTATGTCAGGAAGGATGGAATTACTGCTGGTGGAGTTTACACCAGCAGGAGGGACAGCGTTTGAAGGGAGAGCGGGTGTGACCAGAGCTGAGCTCACACACAGGGAGGAGTTGTAGGAGTTTTCACGAAGTCAGACTGGAGTGACTGCGTGCAACGAGGCACACTGCATAAATCCCCGAAGTCACGCCTGGGCACACAGAGGTGAGCCTAGAGCTGAGTTAATAAAGTTATCACACAGGCCGGGCGTGGTGGCGCAGGCCTGTAATCCCAGCACTCGGGAGGCTGAGGCAGGAGGATTGTTGTGAGTTCCAGACCAGCCTGAGCTACAAAGTGAGCTTAAGGCCAGCCTGGACTGCATAGTGAGACCCTGTCTCAATATTTCAGTTGAAATTTTAGACTCTGTAGTGTCCAGATCAGGAAACTAGAATTTGAGAAATAGGTAAGAAAATATAGTCTTTAGTTTAAATTCCTTACTGCTTTGATATCAAATATTTATATCTTAGTGGAGTTAAAATTTTTTAAATCTACTTCCTTGATGGTCATCATTTTGCTACTCTGTACTGAAGATCAGGTGCCTCAGTGTTTTATTTGCTGTAATTTGCTAAGTTGTGTGATAATTTTTTTCTTTCTTTTTTTGTCTTTTTGAGACAGGGTCTCACTATGCAGTCCAGGCTGGCCTTAAGCTCACTTTGTAGCTCAGGCTGGTCTGGAACTCACAACAATCCTCCTGCCTCAGCCTCCCGAGTGCTGGGATTACAGGCCTGCGCCACCACGCCCGGCCTGTGTGATAACTTTATTAACTCAGCTCTAGGCTCACCTTTGTGTGCCCAGGCGTGACTTCGGGGATTTATGCAGTGTGCCTCGTTGCACGCAGTCACTCCAGTCTGACTTCGTGAAAACTCCTACAACTCTTCCCTGTGTGTGAGCTCAGCTCTGGTCACACCCGCTCTCCCTTCAAACGCTGTCCACCAGCAGCAATTCCATCCATGCTGGACAGCTGCATGAGGGCACCGTGACCTGGAGCAGTAGAGGGTGGCAGGCAGCTGGTTCACTGCCCAGCACCCTTTCTGTCCTGGGTGCACATGGTCATTCAGCCCCATTTTGTGTGAGTATGTTCTCCAGAGCTTTTCTCATCTTCCCGTTGTGGGGGCAGCAGCAGCCAGGAGAGTGAGTAGGCGGTGGTGAGGGCCTTGGGGGAGCTGCCAGGTGGCCTGGGCCTGGCAGGACCCAGCAGGACCTGGTGTCAGAGTCTGTGGGAGGACCCCCTTCTTAGCCCCCCAGGGGCCTCTTGTAGCTGCACCTGCCTGCAGGAGAGTACGTGAAGATGATGGAGTGCTGGCAGCCAAGCCTGCTGCTGGCCCAGGCAGCCAGGAGCCTTCCTTTTAGGACAGAACTCTTCAGTGCACCTGCCATCCGCAAAGCAGGGTGAGGCGAAGCTGGCTCTGGGGGTGGATACGGGCTAAAGCAAACGAGAACTGTTTTTTAGCTCCCTACAGAGCATCTCATAGATATAACCTCCAGGCGTGAAAATAGCAGGCCTGGTGTTTAGCCAGTACATGCTGGTTTCTCGGTAGATGCGAAGAGACCCAGCGCCACCTGGTGGGAGAGACCGAGGCCTGGGCCCGTGTAGTCCTCGGGTGCTGCCTGTTCTGCTCTGGTGCAGTGCGGGCAGGAGCCACGGGAGGCTGTTGCACTGCACAGGTGTGATCTTGAGAGTCCACCTGCATTTGCTCATTCCTCAGCACCTCTTACTGAGCAACTTCCAGACCCGCCACCACGGGCCCTGCTCTGGTCAGTCTCTGATGCCTAGGAGAAGGATTTTTTCCGTCTGGTGCAGCTTGTGGAGCTGGGGATCGAACCACGGTCCCCTGCTCCTGGCTGAGTTTGTCCAGAGGGTGCTTCAAACAACTGAGCTAACCAGAGAGGGAGGCCTGTGTGCTTTCCAAGCAGGAGGCCGTGCAGTACCAGCATCCGGATCAGGCCAGAGTCCTGCCCTGGCCCGGCCCCAGTGCCACTGCTATACTCAGGGTGCCATGGGGGCCTGTGTGAGCTGTGTCACTGCCCTGTTGTTCATGTGGCTTTTGTCAGTTCCAGGTTTTTCTGGGTCATTAGGCCAGCTTTTTTTTTTTTTTTCTTCCTTATTTCCTTTATTTATTAAGGATTTTTGTCATGTAAAATACAGAAGGGTAGAGTGGCACAGCTGACACCTGCAGCTCTCAGCTACGTGGACCAGTTCTTGGCTCTCGCCATGTTGGCGTCACCTTGGCTGTGTTTCTGTGAGTGACTAGCAGATGCTGAACCGTCCGGATGACTTGCGTCTACCTCAGCACACGCTGTGTTCTAATTGTTCCAAAAAGCTCTGGCAGTTCGCACACACTTAGCTGCCACTCAGCTCAGGGAAGGTTTGCCCAGACCGCTGGCAGAGCAGGGCGGTGCGGTGGCATCGAGGCTATTGGGTGACGGGTGTCTGTTGCCTGACCACCAGGGCTCCACAAGGCTGGGGACCGTGGCTCGTGAAGAAGCTGCTCGCAGTGCGTGGAGTGCTGCTGTGGCCCTCAGCTGAGCGCTTGCTTTGTCACCAGGGCAGTCCAGGCAGCACGTCGTGTGAAGCGCCATCGATGTGCCAGTTCAGTGCGACTTCATAGTTTGAGGAGTCCACAAGCTGCCCGCCTGCCCTCTGCAGCTAGGGTCGAGCTGTACAGTGGCCTTCTTTTTCACAGTGCTGAGGATTCACTGCAGAGAGTGCCACGCTGTGTCCCCAGCCCTTTTCACTCCTACTTTGAGGCAGGGTCTCATGAAGCTGCCCGAGCTGGCCTTGGCCTCCTGAGGGCTGGTGCAGGGTACGTGCCCCCTGCCTGGCTCTGACTGTGCTGTTCTTGGTGAGCAGTCTGCGTGTTCCTTCTGCATGTGTGGGCTCATTTAGTGTGGCTTACTTACAGTGACCACTAGAGCTTCAGAATGAAACAGTTGTGCGAAATATCTGTCCCAGAAGGTGAAGCGCAGGGGAAGATGCTGGGTGGAGTCGCAGTGCTGCCCAGGCTGCGTCTGAGGACAGAGCCGCGCCTGCGCAGCTGCGACCGCGGGGCTGGGTCTGTGGTGTGCAGCACAGAGCTGACGCTTCAAGATCAAACATGATAATTGAAACTTGTTTCATTCTGAAACGGTGTGGTGGTGAGCACCTGTAACCCCAGCGCTGGGGAGGGTGAGACGGGGGTCACTATGAGTCTGAGCTGCGTAATGAGACACTGCCAAATAAATAAAAATTAAAAAAAATTATAAGGTAGTGGTATTCTAGAATTGATGATCTATGATTTACAAGCTTATGTTTGTTGTTAGAGCTCCATATTTTGTGTTTATTCTTTGGTGTTCTCTATAAAATATCATAAGTAGTTATCTGTTTGCTGTTGCTTAAGTCAGTGTCATTTTTATTTTATTTGTATTTTTTTTAGGGAAGGGCCTACAGGGTGTTCAGAGTCTCACTACTAGATCAGACTTGTAGTGATCCACCTGTTTGCAGCCTTCCAAGAGCTGGGATTATAGGCGCGTGCCACCACACCCAGTGTTTTTTTTTTGTATGTGTGTGTATTTTTTTAGGGAAGGGGGTCAGTGTCATTTTTTTAGCTGAAAACTTTCCTTGCAAAACTGTATGTTGTCTGCTTTATATAGTTCTAGTTGTAAATAAAGCAGCGACTTGGTCAGTACTGACAGGTTGATTCTGTTGTAAACGATGGTGTAATTAAATAGTTCTAAGAAATGAGGTCGGGTTCCGGCAGCAGGTGTGTTTTCAGGAACAGGTGTATTTTCCAGGTTAGTGTTCTTCCGGGAGAGTGAGTGCCGGAGCCTTTGGTGGTGGCTAGCTTTCTGGCTCTTGGTTCTGCCCTGGTGCAGAGCCTGTCCTGTGTGTCTCCCCTGCCCTTTTTGCTTAATAATAGGAAGATATTTCCTTTATTGGATATTTGATGATTTCCTTCTTTTGCAAATGGAACAATCAGCAATCACAGAGAAGCATCTGGGGGCTCTCAGTATGTGTGGCACTTTGGCAGGAGTGCTTTTCTTTTTCTCCTATGATTACTTGCGTGAGCTGGCCTGGCTGTAGGGGGAGGTGGAGACTGCTGTGTCTGTGTGGCTCCTCAAGGGGGCGTGAGCCTGTACTTCTGCCTGGGCTCAGCCAGCCCCCCCCACCCCCCAGCCCAGAGCCAGGTGGTGGAGGAGCCTACCAGATAGCTTTGGAAAGCTGCCTGTGTGGTGCTCAGCGTAAGTGTGGTGTGGTGGCGTAGGCAGGCAGCCCAGGCCTGTGCATGTGGTCCTGAGTATCAGGAACCAGTGAAGCCCTGCCAGCTCAGCTAGGGTTTCACGTGCTAATGCAGCCAGTCTGTGGCATGGACCAAGCACACCCAGCAGCAGGTCAGGAAGGTACATGTGACTGTAACACTCAAGTGGGAGAAGGCTGAGACCACATTGGTGTCCAGCCGGTGTCCGTCCTCATCGAGGGCTCTGTGTGTGGTGGGCATGGCCAGCAGCGCCACGGCAGGGCTGGCAGCAGAGGAGGCCCCTGTATGCTGGCTGCTTCCTGGTGAGGTAGTGTGGCAGCTGGCATGACCCGTATCCAAGGTGACCCCCGGTAGGCTTCAGGCCACCCCTAGGCCATCCTACCAGAAGGCTGCAAGGGGACTGCTTGGCAACCTGATAGCTGTGGCCACACAGTTTCTGTGATGGTCAGCAGTGTCTCCAGGTGTGGTTCTTCTCAGCTCACAGAGGCCCCCAGGGTCTGCCCCATTCCGCAGGGTATCTGTGCCTCACTCTGGGCAGGTGTGGTGTGGCCAGGTAAGGGCTGACATGTGTCCATCTGTCCCGGCAGAATATGCATACAGAAGGCCCGAGGCGGGAGTGCTTGGGTGAGCAGAGTTAGGCTGGCTCGGTCTGGTGAGACAGCAGGAGAAACCTAGAAAGCTGCCTGAGTTGCAAGGTGGAGATGCACTGCGCCCTGGCCCTCGGGGTTGGGACCCCAGTGGAAGGTGCTCAGATCCCCATGCTCGCTTCCTTTGGGGCCTGACCTCATTAGTTAATTGCCTTTGTGAGTGCCATGTGACCCCTGCCCAGCTTAGGTGCCCCCGCGGTGCAGGTTCTGAAGAGGGGGCCTTGGGCTTTGGGACTGGTGTGCTTCCTATCTCTGCTGGTCTCTTGCTCCTGTCCTTAGTACCCTGTCCCCTGGTAGGAAGACCCTCAACCCCTGTTGCTTGATGTGCTGTCTGAAACCACCTGCTGGCTGTTGATGGTTTCCACATTGTCGTGCCTGGGCAGGTTCTCCTTGCACCCTGCCTTAGCTCCACTGCCACTTCCATGCTGTCCCTTGAATGTGACCTCTGGAGGCTGCCCTGCAAGCCCTGGCTTCCCAGCCACCCTCTGATAACTCTCAGCTGTGGTGCACTCTGGAAGTCCTCTGTAAGGACAGACCCACAGTAGCGGAGGTCTGTGCTTCCCCTGGGCCCTTGGCTCCTATCCCTGTGTGGCGCCTCCTCGCCCCCTGCAGTGCCCTGGCTCTCACAGAGTGTGTGTCATATTGTCCTTCCTCAAGGGCATCCTGTATTTTGAGAGTGGTGCTCAGATTGTCCCCGCTTCTGCTTGTGCTCCCGCTGTTCTGCCTGTGACTGTGTGTACACACTTTCTGGGGTGGTGGCTGAAGATAGAGGGCCTTGGGGGGAAGCGCAGAGGCAGAGGGCTGGGCCTTTGTGTGGCGTGAGCGGTGTGAGGCTGCTCTCAATCTTGTGCGGGGCCTGGGCGTTTGCCCTGCCAGACAGCAGTGTCCAGCCATTCCCCGCCCTCCCAGGCGGCCTTCCTGTGGCTTCCTGGCTTCCCCAGCTTGTGTCATTATGTGCTTAATTTGCCCCTTTGAGAGGCTTTCTCCTTGTCCCTCCTGCAGGGAGCCCTTTCTGGTCCTCGTCTTGGGCCAGGAAGTTTACATTTCTAATCCCACAGATGACTTAGTGGAATCCCGTCAAGTCAATGCCAGGCTACTTGCAGTGCGACCCAGGGCGAGGATGAAGACACGAAGGCGTGTTTATAGTTACGCAGAGCCAAGGGGTCCTGAGTCCAGCCGTGGTGCTGGCTGTCTGGAACGAAGGCCTTGGCCCAGGTTTTATTCAGTCATGAAGGAGGAGGGGCTTGAGGATGAGTGACAGGATGGCCGGAAGTAGGTGAGTGCTGTGAGCCGGGCCAGGTAGGAGGCCTGCAGTCACCTCTGCGATACTCAGAGAGAAGGATGTGCAGGCAAAGTGATTTGCATTACACTGTTGAGATAGTGTCTAGTGTTTTGGGGTCTGGGGCTTCAGCTCTGATGTGTTTTCTTTCAAGCCCCAGGAAGTGATAGCCCCTGTCTCGAGGTTTGATCCCCGCTGAGAGCGTGGAGCACTGGCCGGCCCTTTGGCTTGTCTCAGCCCGGCTCATGCTAATGAGCAGCAGGCGTGGGTAGCGGGACGCCCTGGTGCGTCTTCAAAGACTGCCCCCAGCATGCCTCGCCTAGACCGAAGTGCACTGCTTAGAGCCAGTGGAAGGGACAAGGGCAAGTCCTGGCCAGCTCTGTGCAATCAGTACATGGAAGTTGGGTCAGGCGCGGCCAACTTGGAGACGGCTGCTCTCGCCCAAGGAGTCGCCCAGGTGTTGCCAATTTTTATCTGCTGTTTTGTGATTTATCATTGAAGAGAACAGTGTATGGTGTCAGTGGGATGCTGGAAAAGAGGCTCTGTGGAAACACCCTTTTCTTTCTCATCTAAAATCACAGAGAGTGGCTGGGCTTGGTGGTGCACACCTATGTCCAGCACTCTAGAAACTGAGGTAGGATCACCGTGAGTTCAAGGCCGGCCTGGGCTACACAGAGAGACCCTTTCTCAAAGGAGCAAACAAAAGGAAAACCCCCTAAAAAGCAGAGTCATAGACGGTTCATTTCCTCTGATTCTGATCATTTTTTCTATCTTTTTTGGTTTTGTTTTTATTTATTTTTTATTTTTTTAAAGTTGTATAAAATACTTTATTGAGTTTTTAAAAAAAATTTGATACATCTCTCCCCCATATTACAGTTGAGCCATTAAACCTGCAGCTTTATCAACACCAACTGGTTCATTTTCATGATGCGGTTGATTAATAAGCTCTTTCTGCCGAGGTGCAGGAGTCAGCCTTTGAGCAGTGAGCAAGTTCCTCCTGAGTGTTTACCAAAGCCTTATTCATTCTGCGCACTTTTTCTTTTTCATCATTGACAGTGTTTATCTTCTTAAAATTAGTGGTCACTGGTTTCGCTTTGTTTCTGGACTTGGAGTTCTCTTGGCGGGCTACATGACTTCTGCCCTCTTGCTTTCTTCTTGGCCATTGTCTTTGATATCCGGTGCAGCAGCCCAAGCTCCAGGGGGCGCCCTCAGCACACTCACAGCCCAGCTTGTTTCTATTTTTTTATTACAATTTTCTTTTACTTTGAAGAGTAAAAACAAGAATAAGAACAACAAAAAGAAACAGGGTAACGTGTAACAATACATGTGTTGCAGATTTTCAGAACACAGCTGGTTAGCAGTGATTGATACACTGTCCGTCCTTATCCTCAAGTCTGTTGCTCAGACTGACACATAGCGATGCGAGATGGGACAGAGATTGAATATTGCCACATGCTTTCAAGAAATCTTAAATTTTTGTTCTTGACTCTTTTTCTTTTATTACCTCTTTAGATACATTACTTTAAAGAGTATGATAACAATTGACATGACATCAGAAATGGTGCTCATGTAGAAGACCAGGATGACGGGCCCTTCGGGCTTTGTTTGGTATTACAGGTTGCTAGCCTTGATGTAGTTGCTTAGTCACAGGTGTGAATGTGGTCCAGGTGAGAACTGCACCTATTTACTGTTGTTTTCAAAAAACTTGATGGAAATTGTTATTTCCTAATTTTTCTCCTTTCTCTGTCTTTTTTGTGTAATCCTTAAATTCTGTTATTTTCTACTATCTTGCAGATGACAAAGTAATTTTATGGTCTGATTTTTTTTTTTTTTAGGTGACTCTGCCAGTGATGCAGGTAGGTGTGGCCTTGGCGTGCCTGTGTGGTGAGTGTGTAGACGTGAGGTGCGCCCTACTGCGTTCTGCAGCTGCCTTGTGAGAGCTGAGGAAGCGTGACTTGTTGGGGGTGCAGCCTGCCTCTGGAGTTTTGATCCCGTGTGTATTATAGATGTGCTTATACTTTAATCCTGAAAACACTGCATTTCAGGATTTTTTACTTCCAAGTTCATTTCCAATATTCAGATTCTAATTTATTTTTGTGACTTTCCAAAGTATAGACTTTTTTTTTAAACTTTGAATAGAGTAAATTTATTTTAGTTTGGACTTGTAACTTGCTAAGTCACAAGATGGAAAAAGCTGTGTTTGGATTATTAAAACAATATGGCAGTAGACAGTGTTGAACTTTTTTTTTGGTGGAACTGGGGATTGAACTCAGGCCCTTGCGCTTGCTAGGGAGGCACTTATTCTACTGCACCATATCCCTGGTCCCAGTGTTGAACATTTTTAAAACCTAAAAAAAAAAAAGAAAAAGCATTGGTAAGTCCACTGCTTGTAATCTAAAGAAACATCTTGGTAGGACTCAAAAAGTCTGTGTAATTGTTGGACTAGGTGATACTATTAATTACAGTAGAATGATGGTGCTGTTCTACACAGGCGCTTCTGGTGTGACAGTCTTGTCACCTCCTCCTCGCCTGGTGCTGCCACCCGGCTGGTGCTGCTGAGCATCTTGGCAGGGGGTAGGAACACCTGTCCACTCTGCTTCCAGCGCGTTTCAAGTTTAGTTGCTGAGTTGATGGACCCCCTTTTGCATTTTCTTTCTTGAGTAATTGAACTGGTTTGTATTTGAGCAAACTCACAGCTCCAAGTCTTCATTCAAATGATGGATGAAAAACTAGCTCATTCATATTTGCAGTTATGTGATTGCTGCTTTTTCAACTATTTACATTTCAATCAAGTATTGCAATTAATTTTTGTATTTAAATCACTAAATCTATTTGAATTTAAGTATTAGAGCATGTTAGTTGTTTGCGAATTGCTGATTGCATTGTCGCCTGTTTAGAAGGAGAAGCTGGGCCTGGGCCTGAGCCTGGGCCTCCTGCGCCAGAGAAGTCTGAGGTGGCAGAGAGCCTGGAAGTCCCCAGTGAGCGTCCATCCAGTGCCAGGTCCGTGTGGCCCACTGGCTGGGCAGGGTGGTCACACTAGGGTGTAGCTGTGAGGCTTCGTATTGCACCCTTCACTACTTATTCAGTGCTAGTGAAAAATTACGAGAAATTATTTTTACCGAGAAAGGGAAATGGCTGGGTGTGGTGGTGTGCCCCTGTAACCCCAGCACTGTGGGAGGCTGAGGCAGGAGGACTGAAAGTCTGAGCCCAGTCTGGACAACTTAATGGCTTAGTCAGACTCTGTGAAATAGATAAAAAATTAAAAGGATGAGGGATGTAGTTCAGCATGAAGGCCCTTAATTCAATCTCCAGTACTGCTGTGGAGTTTTTCGTACTAGTGTCACAGCTGTGTAAAGCTTTGCACAGATTCAGGGCGGTGCACTGCCATGCAGAGTTGCCTCAGGTTTGCCCACAGACACGTTGTACTGGTGGGGGCTCCAGGCTCTCCATGCAGGAGGATGCTGTAACCAGCACTCCAACCACGCTGCGGGGAGGTGAGTGGGCCTGTGGCCTCTTTGGCCCCCTCTGACTTGTGTTTCCTGTTTCTCTGTCTGTTCATGTGTCTGGGTTTAGAAGACTCCCTCGGCCGGGCAGTGCAAGGCCAGCGCCTCCGCGGGTCAAGCGACAGGAGAGTGTGGAGGTGTCAGTGATAGACAGGTGAGGTGAGGTGTGCAGATGGGCCTGGGGTCCTTGGGGGAGGGGGGTCGTGCACCTGCAGAGCTCGCTGCCTGCCTAGGAAAAGAGAAAGTGGTATGCATTTCAGATGGCACAAAAAGGAGAAGACGCGCACATAACTGGGAAACTAAAGGCTACAGTGCGTGGGGAAACACCAGCTTTATTTCCCTGCTCTTAGAAGGTGGCTGCGGGGGCAGGGAGGGCAGGGCTGCCCCATCATCATTCTGTGTGCTGGCTGGCGTGGTGGTGGGGCCCTTAAATTCCTAAATCCTCCCAGATAACCACTGCTGTTCAGATGTCTCTCATTTGCTTTCCTACAGGACAGGGAGTGGTAAAACCGTCTCCAATGTGATTAGAGATTCACAGATTTCTGATAACGAGGAGGATGAGCATTTTGTGGTGGAAGCTGCCCCTCCGCTCTCCGAAATGTCAGACATTGAAATGGTTAGTTCGCCAGATGGTAGAGCTTCTAGTAATTCTGTTTAAACACACTGTTAGAATTCTAGCCTGCAGGGGTGTGCAGGCAGTGTTCCCTGGTTGTACAGTTAGCTTCTTACCTCCTTGAATCCTGTGATTCCTTTTAACTCACGGAAGCTTGATTCATGAAGATTCAGCATGCCTGAGCCTTCTTTTCTCCTCCTGTTCCTACTCAGGTGCCAGCAGCAGAGTTAGAGGGTGATGAGAAGCACGGTGAGTCCTGCTGCCACACTCGTGTGTGTGTGTGTGTGTGTGTGCGCGCGCGCGTGCGTGCGTGCATGTGTGCGCAGGCACATGTGGGCCTCCCGCATGGCACTTTGGGTGTGTCTAGTGCCAGGGGCTGTGGTGCTGGTCCCTAGTGGGGGGTGAGGTGCGGGGCCAGGCCTGGGGGAGGTCTAGGGATGGGCACTGCTGTGCGCGTGCATTTATGAGTGTCTGCCCTTGTCTCTGTCTGGCTTTTATTCTGTACTTGACAGCCTGTGCTGGCATGTATTCCACTGTAATACAAGGAAATAAGTTTCATCCCTCCTCCCAGCTGTGTGGTCCTGGCCAGTTGCGTGCTGATTTGTGCTTGGGGATTACATACACATCTCCAGGACCTCGTGCATGCTGGGCCAGCACTCTACCACTGAATCCACAAAACAATAATTTTAAGAAAATGATTTTTCATCTGATATTACCCCATGAGTAGTTGTAAAAGCAACTCAGTATTGTCCCAATTTGAAAGTGGTATTAGCATTTAGGAACAATCTGGAATTTTTTTTTTTTTGCGGAACCAGGGATTGAACTCAGGCCCTTGTGCTTGCCAGGGAAGCGCATATTCCACTGAGCCATTTCCCTGGCCTTTAGAATTCTTGCATCCATAATAGCTAGTCATATTTTTGAGTTTAATCTATAGAATCTTAGTTTTTGGAAATAAAAAGTTCATTTTGTTTCTGAAGCTGTCTACCTTTCACACAGCTGATTTCCCCAGAACATTCTGAAATTTCTTAATTTCTGTCCCCCTGTGGTACCCATCTGTTACCCACTGTCTTTATCAGAGATTGGGAAACCATTTCACCCTCGAGAGAGGATGAGGCTAGTGTTCACCTACCCATTCGGTTCGTGTGTCTTTAACGGAAAACCATTTATTTTTAACAGGTGGACTTGTGAAAAAAATTTTGGAGACGAAGAAAGATTATGAGAAGTTGCAGCAGGTCCCCAGACCTGGAGACAAGGCATGGAACGGTTTCCGCACATGCAGGCATTTTAGCAGTCTATCTCTCACATTTCTTTTTTTGTTGTTGTTGGAGGGGTTTATTTTTTGTTTTTGGCATCAGGGACTGAACCTAGGTCTACCACTGAGCCAAATCCCAGGCCAAT
Source organism: Ctenomys sociabilis (assembly GCA_004027165.1). Lineage (NCBI taxonomy): Eukaryota > Metazoa > Chordata > Mammalia > Rodentia > Ctenomyidae > Ctenomys > Ctenomys sociabilis. Next base: position 99,144 of record PVKA01003474.1, read on the forward strand.
ATGTTTCATTTTATTTCTTTATTTATTTTTTGGCAGAACCGGGGATTGAACTTAGGCCCTTGCACTTGCCAGGGAAGTACTTATTCCACTGAGCCATCTCCCCGGCTCCCCTATGTTTCATTTTAAATTGCAAGTGTCTCTCTGATGCTGTCACTGCCAGTACTGCCTCACATCTAGGTGCCTCAGGTAGGAGGTTAGGAAACGCTTTCTTCCTGGACAGATGCTGCCTGACAGGTGCCGCCTGCTTGGCCTGAGTGCGGGAGCCAAAGGCCTCTTTCCCACGTCTGTCTCTCCGGGCCGCATCTTTGCACCAGCCCCTGCATGCCCAGTGGGGAGGGGGCTGCTGGCCAGGCTGATGGGAGACCAGCTGGGGGTTGGCAAGCCTGGCACTTAGGTCTGTGCTCTAGTCGTTCCTTTCCTGGATCGTCCTTACTGTGTGTGATCTGGCTTGTTGGGTAGAACTTGTGGCCTCTTGGGGCCAGGGGCATAGGGGGGATCACCTGCTAGCCCAGTGGTCCCCCTAAGCCGCCGTGGCCAGGTTTCTCTTCCAGTTGTTGAAAATAGTAAGAATAATTATTTTTTGTGGTTGTTTTTGTTAATAGAAAAAAAAAGATAGTAGCTTTTTTAACCAACAATAAACGAAGAATTTTTTAAGTGGGAGGATGTGCGCACACGCATTCCGCCAGCTGCTTCAGTGTCCTGGCTGCTTCAGTATTGTGCAGAGGTGGTTCGAGCTCGCCTGTACATGGAGCCTGTTCCTGCTGTGGGCCAGGGGTATCTGTGGACAGCTGCTCCTCAGCTCAGGAGGAGAGCCTCTCTTTGGACTATTGTCTGCTGCTGCAGCGTTCAGCATGGCACAGCTTTCCTTGTAATGGGTGGCGGTGATGGTGGCCCTAGGACAGTCTAGACCTGTGTGCAGCGCTGGAGTTCAGCGCTGGAGCTCATGCTGGTGGTGTGGCCGCCCGAGGAGCGTTGGGCTGGTTCCATGGCTCGTATTTGTCATGGGTACAGCGAGTCCCCATGAGGCCTGTGTGGGGACCCGAGCCTGGCCCAGAGTGTCCTGGACCACGTGTCTGAGTCTCCTTCGGGGACCAGGTCTCTGTTGGAGAGATGCAAGGAGATGTCCTCACTGGGTGAGCACTTACTGCTGCCGCCAAGTTCAGGCAGCGTGTGCACCAGGTCACAGGGAATTCAGCCTGGGGCTTTCTTTAGGGTTAGTGAGGAACGTCGAATTTACTTGCTGGCCCTGAGACATTTCATTTAGATTTTCTTTTAAATACGAGTTAAGAATGCATGGGTGTGGTGGAGGCACCCCATGCCTCTGCCCCAGCCCATCTTCCTGGGATCCTGAGGTGCCCTGGGTGTGTTCCACCCCACACATGTACTGCTCTTGGTGTGACCTGAGGCTGGGAGCTGTGCCAGCCGCTGGCTTCAGGCTGCAGGTGACCAAGGTTCACTTAGTTCTTGTCTGTGGTCGGCTGGGTTTCTGGAACCAGCACCCCCTGGGGTGGCCTGGAGCTCTGCTGGGTGTGGGGGACCAGACATGACCCAGACGGCCCCAGGCTGTCCCTGCCGCAGTGTGTGGCGAGTGAGCGTGTCTGGGGAAGCATCTCTTTCACACTTGTGCACTCGTGTTATGAAGATGTTTCAAGTGCATCTTTAGGAACTATTCTATCTGTAATTACAGTTTCCTTTTCTTTTCAAATGTTGGCTTCATGAGAAGAATGTGGAGAAAGACATTCTCAGCTTTGTAGGTACTTGTATTTTCGGTCATTAATGTACGCTCTGTTCCTTTTCATTTCCCTGGGTGTTTACGTTTTCTAGCCACTTGAGTAAAATACCTTATTTATTTTTAGTCTTTGTCTGTTTTTCTGTCTTTTTGAGACAGGGTCTTGCTGTGCATTTCAGCCTGGCTTTGAACTCACTTTGTATCCCAGGCTGGCTTTGAACTTGGGTGATGTTCTTGCCCCAGCCTCCTGAGTGCTGGGGTTACAGCTCGGTCAGTCTCTGTCCTTTTAAATGCAAGTATAGGTAAGGCTGCACATCATCTGCATCAAAGGGGTCGAAAGCTTCCTGGATTTCCTGTTTCTGCTCTTCAGTCAGCTCTGGCTTAGGACTGATCCTTCTTCTCAGAGCACTTGACGCCATGTTTGCCCTTTTAAATTGGAGGCTACTGCAGTCGCAGTCCAGGGCCGTTGTTGTGTGATCAGGTGCCATTTGTTTGGTTTTGTGGTGGCCGCTGTGTTGCTGGGCCTGGTGGTGGCTGTCCAGTGACAGCCTCCCCTGGGGATTATGAGTGGGCAGCAGCTCGGCCCAGGCTTCTTGTTTGTTTGCTCGGTGACACCTGAAGCCTTTTGCACAGCAGGCTGCTCTCTAGCTGTGCTTCCGTGTGGGGTCCTGGCATGCTTGTTGGCTGCACTGGGCCTTCCCCATGTGTAGACCAGCATGCCCATGTTAATTATGCCATTCCTGGCTTTGCTTTTGACCCATTTGTAATTTCAGATAGTAGGTGATTCTCTGCTGGACAATAGCCTTCCTTGCCCTTTGCCTCCAAAACATTTCTGGAGCTGGCTTTTCAGTGCGAAGGAAATGCACGTTGTAACTGGGTGCCTCTCCAGCAGACTGCAGTTACCCGCGAGGCAAAGCTGTCCCTTACCGTGTGGACAGGTGCTGTGTCATAAACATGTGCATCCGTCACTGCGGGCGTTTTCCTCACTGCCCATCTATGTGTTCTTTTCAAGAGGAAATATAAACTTGGCTAGTTCTGAAATGCTAGCTTCCTCTGCCAGCATTCAGGGTTATGAAGGTAAAGTTTTTGAATAACAAGCAAAAAAGCAATTTTATTACATTGTTTATTGTGCTATAAAAATTCTTGGTTTCTAGGGCTGCGTGGATCAGGGCCGCCGTGCCCGGCCCGTCCTGATCTTGCGCCTGACTTCGGCGGTCTCCGCTTCTGCGTCATCTGTTTCTTGTGTGTGTTATCTACCCTAGTTCAGTGCAGATGGCAGGTGCCTTTCCTTTTCATTTAAGCTCTCTATTCTGAGGCAGGCTGCTGGAGTACAGTACTTATCTTTTAAATTCTTGCACACTTTGTGATTTTCTCTCATCTTTGCTGCCTGGGATGTGGGAGGGCTGCGTTGTGTTGGGGGCCACACCTCGTCCGCCAGGCAGGTCTGCAGGGTGCAGCTCACTGCCCCCGGCCGCCGCTCCATCTTACTGTGGTGGCCTGGAAGAGCTGGAAATTCTTACTTTGGTTGCTAGGCAGCAGCTTTCATCCAAGCGATGAGCCCTCTGCAGGCTGCTGTGCAGCATCTCCAAGTCTGCCTGGTGAAAGTATTTCACTTACTGTATTCGATTTTGTTTTTTTGTTAGGAATATTATTTCTGTTGAAATTTCTCTCAAAGAGATAAAAGGGGCCCGACACTTATTTCTTCATTGGGAAGACTGTCATAATTGGAGAACTACCAGACTTGATTTTAAAGGCTTAAGGGGGAAGTTTGTTAGTTTTATTTTTTTTGTGTGTGTGTATTTGGTACAGTTTCACTATGCACGTCTGACTCATAGTGACCTTTCTGTTTCAGCCTCCCCAGCGCTGGGATTACAGGAATGTGCTACCATGCCTGGTCTCCATAGCCAGCTCTCTGTGGCCAGCTCCCCACTCCCAGGGGGCATGGCGTGTGGTGCTGGGGAGTAAACCCTGGTCCCTGTGCTTGCCTTAGCCGGTGCTTAGTCTGCTGAGCTATCTTACCGGCCCTACTTTTTTTTTTTTTTTTAAAGGAAATAAAGTGATAGCTTTGTATTCCTGACTCACGCTTCTTGAGCAGTATCTTTCATTATGCAGGCTGAGGATTTACGGTTTTGGATCTAAAATTAAAATGCCACCACGACCTTATCTTGAGACACCAAGCATGCCACCTAGAGCACTATCAGTGCATGCCAAACTGCTGTAGGACGCGCAGGAGGTCGCAGAGCCACCAAAGCACATTTGTAGATGTCGTGAAGACAGTTAGGAGGACATAGGTGGCTTTCTCTAGGGCTCATAACGGGACAAGATAACAGGTTACATCAGTCATAGAAAAATGTGGTTACCTGTGTACCATAGTTTGAATATAAGAGAATTTAAATATAAAAGGGAAAATGGCTGTAATTCACAGATACTTTCGGGTTGAAATGAGTCATCATCTCTTCTCCTGAATGACAAAGTGATGAATACAGCTGTTGACTTCACCCACAGCGGCACTGTGGAATCTGACTCGGATGTCATTTGGCTGAGGGATTGTCTGCGGCCCTGCATGGGGCTCTGTGGCATCTTTGTGTGGCAGGGTATGTCCTGTGGGATTGAGGATTCTGTCCAGTGATTTGAAGAGACTTTAGAAGGTCCAGTGAGGATAGTGAAACTTACAAAGCTAGAAATTGGGCTAAAAGGCGTGGCTTGGGGAAGCTGTGGCTGAGAAGGGGCCTGTGCCCCAGCACATTGCACCTCCACGCTGCTGTGGCCGTGACCTTTCTGTGTGCTTGGGCTGCTGCCTCCTGAGTCCCCTCCCTGGTTTTACCTGGCTCTCGGACCAGGCTGCTGAGATTGCTGAGTCTGTGGCCCTGTGGACCCAGGCCTGATTCCTCTGTGGGCACCTGTGTGGTAGGTGGCTCTGTCCTTTCTGAAGTGTCCTTCCTGTACTCCCTGTCTGGTAGGAGCACATTGCTTTGTCCTGTAGCTCCTGTCTTGCAGCTCTTGTCTTGCAGTCATCACTACAGCCTGCTTCTGGGGGCACCCAGCTGGGTCTGTCCTGCCAAGCCAGGCTGGGGCTTCTCAGGGTTGATGACCACGATGTGTACAGAACACTTCTTTCCTTTTCTTTTTGTCTTTTTGAGACAGGATCTCACTATGCAGCTCAGGCTGGCCCTGTGCTCACTTGGTAGTCCAGGCTGGTCTTGAACTCACATTAATCCTCCTGCCTCAGCCTCCCAAGTGCTGGGATTACAGGTTTGTGCCACCACGCCGGCTTATATGACTTTCCATATTGAAATACTATCAGGGTTTTTCTGACTAAAGTCTCCAGATGGTTCTCTCTGGCCCATACCCCGACCCAAGTTGTGACCGCCTTAGAGTAATAAAGCTTCCCAGTGTGCACTAGCGCATGCTCAGCAAAAGGCTTGTGTTTTGTCAAGCCTTGCTTCACGTCCACGTAAACCAAAAATTTTGGGAAATATTATTAAATCTCTTAAAGGAGAAAGAACACATCTAAAAGAAGAAACGTGGATTTTCTAGACCTTCATTGATGCTTTGGAGGCGGCGCTGCTGAGCAGCTGCCCGCAGGGCTCCCGTTGCACACGGTGCAGCCTGAGGCCTTCTGGCAGCGGGTCTAGTGCCTAGAAGCGGCTTCCCGGGGAGCTGCACAAAGCTTCAGGGTGCCCGTGGAGCTCACCGTGTCAGAGGGGTGGCAGCCTGCCGTGGTTGGTGAGGGACCGTGAGCACCTCCTCCTTGTTTCAAGGGTGACTTTAGAGAAAAACAGACTGAGAAGTAGGTAAACAGGCGAAGCCCTGAAAAGCATTTTTTTTGGCTGAGGTACTTCTGAGGTTGAGCCGGGGGCACGTCCTGACAACGCCTTCAAGGTGAGACTGGCTGGAGTGTGTCCCTGGGCTGGCCCGCACCCCTGTCCCCTCTCAGCTCCTCTGCTGCAGACTCCCTGCGGGTCTTCCTGTTGTCTCCTTGTGCTGAGAGTCACTTTGCACTCGGGCGGGCACCGCCCAGGTACAGGAGGTAGTGGGGTGGCCCCTTGGTTCTGCACCGCTGGCTTCCCTGGCCATCACCGCTCCTGTTGTCATGACTGTAGTGTTTCATGGGGCAGTGGATCGGAGCAGTGTGAGCGTCCTTGCTTTTTACTCAGTTCAGTCACTGACCCCTGTTGGGTAGGCCATGGCTTCCATGGTACTCTGGCGGCAGCCTCTTCTAGTCTGATTCAGATGCAGATTGCCCGTGTGGTCACCAAGAGCTCCTTCTCCCTGGCTGCTGTGCTCCTGCCACTGCCGCATGTTCCAGGAACCTCCTCTCGTCCCTTACCTCCCTCCTGTACTCTGTGTGCTATGCAGTTAACGGGTAGAGGTGGCTGCCGTCTCTCCCCTGATTTTGTTTCCCAGGTATCCCTTGGAAGTCTGGCTCCTCTTCCTGCTGTGTTCAGTCCTCACTGGACCCTGCCTGGGGCTCTCAGAGCCCCCATCCTGCTAGCTGCTCCATGGGGCATCCCCTCCCCTAGGCTCGGCAGTGCCCTCCCACTCCTTGAACTCCAGCTCTGCCACGGTCAGGATCTTGGTCCACACATGAACAAAGCAGTGGCACCTGTCTCCTTTTTCCACAGCTCGAGCCTGTCACCTTTTGAGTTCGCTTTTCTGGTTTATAGTTATTTGCTAGGTTTGAGCCAGTTTTTCTATTCTGGCTGGAACCATCTTGCTATAGTTTATATTTCAACATGTTTACTCTGTGGCCCTGACTGGCATATTCTACTTCTGGGTGGCTTGCCCACCAGTGGTATGTGCGGGGTGGTTCCATGCCTGGCTGTCGTGTGGCACGTCATGTGGCACCTCTGGCAGAGCATGATAAAAGTATAACAGATCAGGGCTGGAGAGATAGCTTGGCAGTCTCAGCACCTGCCTGGCAAGCACAAGGCCCTGACTTTGATCCCCAGTACCACGTGCCCTGCCAGCTCTGGAACCTTGGTGCACTGTGCTGCCCCAGAGCAGATGTGGTGGTGCACACCTGTCACCCCAGTGCTGGGGAGGCTGAGACAGGAGGGTCACTGCAAGTCTGAGCTGTGTAGTGAGAACCGTACCAAATAAATAAGTAAAAGATTTTAAAAAACTAAAAAATGTTACAGATCATAAAAATCTATATCTAGAGTAGGTTTTAGAGATTCCATTCAAACAAAGGTAAAGATGTTTGAACAAATTAAAGTTCAGCGTTACTAGTCATTGTTTTCTAAAATTTCTAGAAATTAGTAACAAAATAGATTATGTCCTAAGTTAAAAGCTGTGTTCCTGCTTGATTACTATGTCTGGGTCTTTCTCTTTTGTGGTTTCTTTAATATTTATTCTTTGTGCATAGTGCCGTGCCAGGAAAGCCAGCTGCTTTGGTTTACAGTTCAGATCCATCATGTGGCCTCCTTTAAATATACATCACTTATCCGACCTCTAGCCTGGAAAGATTGCAAAGCCATGCAAAGCCAGTAGTGTGTGCACTTTTCCGTGACATGGTAGCTTGAATGAAACTCAGTGTCCATTGTCACTGATGACCTGCGGTGGCCAAGAATGGGTAAAGCGCTTTCTTCCCACAAGGAGGGCACACTGTGTCTCCAGTCCATGTCCTAAATGCCAAAAAGTGGCTCCTGAAGCCACTCGCGATCCAGGCACCCAGGCGAGCAGCGAGGCACTGCTCAGAGGCCGCTGGCTGGTGTCCGAGGAACGGAGCTTCATTTTGATATAGGATCCTCATTTGTTTTGGGAGCACAGAACTTGAAGTCAGGGCCTCACGCTTGCCAGGCAGGCACTGTGGTGCTGAACTCCCTCCTGGCCCCCAGGGTCCTCATTGCGGAGGGTGCCAAGTGCCAGAGTCAACTGGAGGTGACTGCTGTGGTGCGGGACGGTAAGAACTGCGTACCGAATGAGCCCTCCGAAGTCCCGTGTCCTCCGTTGCCAGTGAGCAGCTGGACGCAGCGGGGTGATGCTTCTGTGCTGCTCTGTGACGAGATTGCAGTGGTCGTACTGGAAGCCAGGAAGAAAAGATCTGGGAAAAGCCGAGCGAGCCACGGGGTCCCTCCACGCACAGAGCTCTTGCGTAGGGTGCCATTTCTTTAACTTACAAACTTAATGTAATTCCATGAAGCATCTGGTGGATGTTTTGGAAACGAAATTTGGGTTCAGCTGAGAGACTGGGTGTGTGCGCTGGGCGGGCCGTGTGAGGGCCGGCTGAGGAGGCAAAGCAGAAATGCTGGTGTGGCTGAGCCTTTGCGCTCCTGCCCCCAGTGCCAGTGTTAGTGCCAGAGCTGAGCTCTGGGTGACACAGGGAGCCAGGGCATAGCCTCGTCCCCTTCGCATCGCCCGCATGCCTGGGCCCGAGGATTCACTTGACCTGAGGCACGTTCCCAGGAGAAAGGTTTGCGGATATTGATGGCGCCCCCCCAGGCAGGGAAGGCCCCCATTCAGTTGTAGGGCTGACCCGGCTATCCCGAGTCACCTGGAGAGAAGCAGCTGTGGAAAGGTGGTTGAGAGGAAGGCCTGCGGCACTGTGGTGACACTGTCCACACTGATTTCTCCTGGGCTGGCCTCACTGTCTGGTGACAAGAAGCCTTTCCTGGGACAGCGACGGCCCTGGAATGCTCCAGGAAGATGGGAGGTCTGGGTGCCCCTCTGTGCCTGTGGGTGAGTGCTGTTAGCACCTCCGCGCAGTCCTCCTGCCCAGGAGCCATGTCCCGGAGCGGTGTGGCCCTGGCCAGGTGGCAGGTAACTGCAGGGTCAGCTCTCTGTCCTGTGTTCCCTGCTCTGATCTCACCCAGGGACCTGCCAGTGCCATCCTGAGCTTGCTCATACCCACACCCCTGGAATTCTTTTTCCTTGTTTTTTATTTCCTTTTCATTAGTGTAAGCCCTTGAGCTTCCCACAGCTTCTGTGGCCTTCCTGGGAGGCGGCTTTGGAATTTGGCTTAAACACTCTGCTGTTCCCATGCCCAGAGTGGCCTTTCCTGGATCATGTGACTTTGCTTGCTTTGCCCTTTGTATCCCAGCTACTCAGGAGGATGAGGTAGGAAGATTGCAATTTGCATTCAAGGCTGACAGAGGCAACTTTCAGTGAGGCCCCATCTCAATGGGAATTTTATTTTATTTTTAAATTATTGTTATTATTATTATTATTAGTAGTAGTAGTAGTGGTAGTATCTCTTTTTGGTATAGAGATTGAACTCAGGACCTTATACTTGCCAGGCAGGCACTTTTGCCGTGGAGCTATCTCCCCGATCTCAGTGGGAATTTTTATTTTATTTTACTTATTTTTCAGTGGGAATTTTTAAAAGGGCTGGGATGTGACTCAGTGGGAGAGGGCTTGCTTGGCATGCCAGAGACCCTGAGTTCAATCAGTCTTCAGTGTCATGAAAAGAAAAAAATTAGATGTAAATTTCTAAAACAATTTTAGAAGATGGTGTGGCATTTTGTCATGAAGTTGGGAACATGAATACCTTTATCCAGCAAGCCACTGATGGCCGAATAGTCTAGTGAACCGGGTACCTGTGAATATTGGGTAGGTATGTTTATTCAGGGTTATATTTTTGCAGTGCCCTCTGATGAAAAACAACCAGATGTCCCCCAGTAGGAGGCTGGATTAGTGTGTGGTGCTCATCTGTGAACTGTCAGTGCGGAGACCAATCTGTGCCGTGGTGGCCTTGTAAGCAAGGTGTTGGGCAGAGGAGGTGAACACAGGCAGCCTGTGCTGTGTGATTTCACCAAGCAAGCTGGCTGAGCTGCTGAGATGGACTTGTGGCCTGGCCACATGGGGGCGGGTGGTGTGGTCACCCACAGAGGGGCTTTCTCACTTCCCAAGTGTGTGTGTGTGTGTGTGTGTGCGTGTGTGAAGCAGCGTGATTATGTTTTCTGTGCTATCAGTGGGGGCATTGAAAGGTTAAAGTATTTAATTGGAGACTTTGTGTGTTAGAGAGGTCCAATCCGTCCTATTAGAGGCGAGTGTAGGTCTGTGGGGAATGCTTGGGATGGAGCATCTCTAGATGAAGAGGACCTGCAGAGTGGCTGTTGTTGGCCTGAGCTGCTTCTTGAGACATGGAAGCTGGTATCCTCTATTTATGAAGAAAATGAGATTTTCACAGCCTGGGTGTACATGGGCTCCTGAAGTCCTGAGAGAACATGTTACTTAAAGTTGATAGTTGGTGATTTACAACCTTTTGTCCCCCTCTGATTGGGCTTCTGTTTATTGGGTTTGCTGAGTGTGGGTCAGAATCATGCTGTTCTGGAAGTGGAGACCTGGTGACCGGCCAGGTGGTGGCAGAGGTGGCTCAGGGCCCCAGGTCGAGGTAGCAGATGCCCCTGCTCGTGGCCAGCTCTGAGGAGAGGGCTGGCGCCCTGTGCGAGCTGTTGGAGTGCGTAGCCCGCCTCAGCATGCAGCAGTCACAACTTACACAGGCAGATCCTTAAGGCTGATGATGTCTATCTGGTCTTTAACAAAACAAGTAGAAACTAAAAAACCACCGGAAGCACAGAGGCGCAGATTTCCGGGATCAAGTGTGTATAGTAAAAGGCAAACAATGTTATAAGTCTCAGAAATAAGTAATGGTTTACTGAAAAATCCT
>PVKA01003475.1:0-22854 GCA_004027165.1 Ctenomys sociabilis
CAACTTGTAAAAGTTTTTCCTGCCTCACATTTGTGCCCAGGCCAGGGACCAGGTCTTCATTATAGCCTTTTGGGGGGATGTTCTAAGAACTATGGGTGCATTTTAAAAATTCAAGCTCCAATCTTGCATACCTAACTCTATCAATCTGAACAATAGATTTAATGATCAAACTATGTAATGCAATAATCACTTAATTTTTTATTCTTGATTTGAAATTCTGTACCCTATGTATTGTTATTTGTTACTCTGTTTCTGGTATTTGTTTTTGCTTTTTAAAATAAAATTAAAAATTAGAAAAAAATCCAAATGATAGCAAAGCTCAAAGAAGAGCATCCTGTTGAATTATTGGATGAAAATCAAATATTGGCAGCTGAAACTTTTAAATCCTTGAAAATTTCCACAGCTAACCAAGTCCTTGTAAGAAAGGTGCACCAAAAATTATAAATCAAATTCCTCTGAGACCATTGTTTTTATCTCTTTAAAAGGCAGCACAACTGGATGCAGTAGCCTTGGGAAGTCAGTCAACCAACCAACCAACCAACCAACAACCAACCAACCAACCAACAACCAACTATTCAATCAATCATTATGTAATAGGAGGCTGTGATTTCCACATGGCAAATCCCCAGTGTCAATACTTATATCTGGTAACATAAGAGCTGTTTGGGTTGTGTTCAGTGAAGCCTCAAGCCAGCTAGTTAACATTTTGAGAATCAGATGCACTGTGGAGGAAAGGCTGTTTATTGAACATTCTTCTTGCCCCTAGAGATAAATGAAGCACCAGATAGAGCACAAAGCATCCTCTGTGGAGTTTATAGCTCATAATTGAATGGAGGAGAACAGAGTCACAGGGGTGGGAAAAGAGAACAGACTGCTGGATGCTAGATCCAGGGGGAAGACAAAGCCAATAAAAACTTGAGAAGTCTGAAAAAGAACTCTTTTTGTTGGGTCCTGGGAGAGAGAGTGAACTTGAAAGATGGGTTGAATTTGGGAAGATAAAAGTAGGAAGGGAAAAGAGCCTGAGCAAAAATGAGTTTTGTTTATTCTGGGGCCAACTTGGAGAACATCTGTGATCTCCTACCAGATGGAATGGGTGGAGAACAAGGCTGGCAGGTGCAGATGGATGGGCATTTCACACACATTTTGCTCTAAGCATCAGAATGATGATCTGAGGGGCTGTTGAAAAGTGAGAGTTCCTTTATCTTACATACTCTGATTGGGTGGGCTTGGATTCGGGCTCATACATGTACATTTCTAACAAGTCATCCTGATGACTCCAGGTAGACCATGGAGTGTGCTTGGGAAAACACTGACATATGCTTCCTTTTTGTTTCTTTCTTTAATTACTGAAAATGCCCAGTAGAAATAAGGTACTAAGACTAGTGAATCTTTGACTTAAGGTATAGTGGATCTGGAAGAGCTAAAGCAATGAGGGGAGTAGATGGCAAAGATACAGGCAACAGACACCTCAAAATACCATAAGCTTTGGTCACATTCTGCTTTCTCATACCTCATCATGGTCACCACCTGCATATCCCCCACAAGTGGAAAGCCAGTGCTGAACTCTATCAGGGGACCTTACTTCCTCTTGGACTGCTCACCATGAAGACAAGCCTAGCAGGGGCAACCCCAGGTGGTCAAGAAATAACATGCATTTTCACCATCAGTTTCTGTAGCATTTTGAGCTATATGAGCTTCCACAAAGGTACTTATGAGGAGCTATCTTTAACCTTTGCTGGAGATAGAAAATGCTGGTAAGTTTGGGGAAACCTGTGATCTTTCTCCCCAGATAATTATAATGAGCATTCACACAAACCATTTGGCATGTAATTTCATGGAACTCAACCGGAATTATCAACTGAAACATTCTTGTTAGATCCAGGATCTAACCTTTAGTCCTATAGTTTCCTCAATTTTAATGATTTTTATCTCCTCTCCTATAAAGGCTGTTTCAGTATTAGTACTAGACAGCTCTACTTTTCCTTGAGGCCCCACACTTGCAACAAATGTTCAGTTCACAACCCTCCCTCTGAGATCATTTCCTGTTCATTTCAGTTCATTTTCTCAAGTCCTTCTAGGTGCAAGATGAAAGATGCTACACTTGCTTCCACATTAGTGTCTGCATTGATTTGAGAACAAGTGACAGTGTCATTAAAGATCTGTTGGCTCTCTCCAACTCTTTGCTGTGACCTAGGGGACTTCTGCTTCCAAACTTTCCATTCATTACAACCATAGCCTGTAGCTGGGAAATTTGGGTGGAAATCCTGTCAGTTCTGAAATGGCAAAGATGTTATCAGTAAGAACTATTCCTTGTAGCATCCTTCCACTCTTTAGCTCACTGGTCTGTATGCTCAGCATTTCTCCACATGCCAGCTCCTGTGGTGGGTAGCAGGGCACAGGGAAAATCAAAGCCTCAGTCCTTATAGAGTTTGAAGTGTAACTGGGAGAGGCAAATTCCAAAAAGGCACACAAAGAAGATTCCTTCAAAGTGCCATAAAGATAGAACAAGACTGTATGCTAGGAAGGTGGTGACATGGGTGGAATGGTCTAGGAAGGCCTCCTGAGGGAAGGGAGAGTCTCACTGAGACCCACAAGATGAGAAGATGCCACAGAAAGAGACAGATACTGGTGTTTAATGAGTCTCTGTGGCTGAGACACAGCTCCTGTGATACCTGCCAAATGTCTTCTGCATCAAACAGGCTGGTCCAGTCATGATCTGAAGTGGTTTCTATGTTTAATGCACACTTCTTTCCATAGCATATGTCTTATCTCATGGGATGATGAGCCTGTAAAGCTTCAAGCCAAGTTTCCTGACAGGCAGAACTGCTTTGTTAAAGAGTAAAGTGAGTATGCAAAGCCTGCTATGAATCATGGGACAGGGCGATCCCCATGGGTCATGCTGGGGCATGCTCCAAAGGGGCACATGTCTATACTTGCCTGGGGTTCCGGCTCAGAGAGAGAAACCAGTCTTGTGATGAAAACCTGTAGGGGTTTTTTCCCAAGCTGATAGGTCTGGAATGAGAATTAGGGGGCCAGCAGGTCTGAGAAAGAGAGACTCAGAGTTTACAGAGCTTTTGGGTCAAGGACACCCAGGGTTACACTTTCCTCCCTGGAGTCTGGTTCACGGTCATATTGTCATCTCCTCTGTCCCTGGCAGGCAGAGAAAACACATTTGAATGCAGGTATTCTGGGAGTGTGCTCCTGGTTTCTGTCATTCTCCTGGGTGGGACCTCAGCCCCGCTTTGTGAAAGATTTGGGGTCTAGGTGTGTGAGCCCCTGGGCTCTTCAGGCCTCTTGGCTGTAGTTCCATCCAAAGTGTTTCCATAGATTCTCTTGGTCTAGGCTCAGTGTGCCAACATGTGGGTTTTGTCACCTTTCCCCAAGGCTTCATCTGGCAGTGGGAGGAATATGGCTTCTCTCCCAAGACTCTAAGGGCTGTGGGTTTCCAGAATTCAGAGCTGGTCTCCAGCAGGGAATAAATGCACTCCATGTATAAGTTACAAAGGATGACACTCTTTAAATCATTGGTTCATGGGCCAGATGGTGTTCAGAGGTGGGACATGCACCAGGGATATGCTCTTTTATGAAATGTCAAACAAATGTGTATCAAAGAAACCCCAGTTGCCCAAGAAAAGATGTTGTTAGATCCTGCACACAAGGCCAACCTACTTGTTCTTTTCAGTGGGTTCTGACACTGTCCCAGCGAAGGCCACCATTTCTGTCCTGGGCCCCGTCCCTCCTGAGCTGTCTCTTGCTTTCTAGTTACACCCTCCTCCTATTCATGCTCCACAGTGAAGCTCCTAGGACCATTGGACAATCTACCCAGATTATATTACTCCACTGTCTAAGCCTTCAGCGGAAAGACGCCTCCACTCCTTACGGGTCAAGAAGGTCTATTAGGACCATGTGTGTGGATATGTGTGTGGATGTGTGGATGTGTCCATTTTTTATTGGCATAACAAAATACCCGAGACTAGGTAACTGATAAGGGATAGCTTGGCTTATGGTCATAGAGGCTGAGATGACCAAAATATAGATGTTAGCATCTGGTGCATAACAGGGCCAGGTGTCCCATAGAGGGATGTAACAAATCTCCCAGCTCACGTTGGCCTTCCTTGACTTTAAAGCCACCCTCTTGGCCTCAGCTAATCCCAATTATGCTGTGTTACCAAAATAGATGGTGAATATGTGCCTGAAAAATGTATTATCCTAAGGGACACATGTCCACTAAGCTCTCTCACAGATCTCTCCCTCACTTTGGACACACTTCTGCCAACATTCTAAAGCAGTTCTAGAAGTCCTCTTCTGTGCCTGTCTTCACAAGTAGGCTGATAAATAGAGTCAGTGCGGCTGCTGAACACCATCCAACCAAAAGGCAGGCTCACAAAACTGTGACTGTGCATTAGCACAGTCCTCCCTGCCCAGACCTGGCCCCATGGAGCTCTGGCTCTCCTCCAACGTCAGACTCAGCACGGAAGGCAAACACTTTGAATGGGTTCAAGATACTGAGGTAGCCACGATGTTGCAACTAAAGACAGCTGTGAAAGATGACTGACAGAACTGACTGACAGAACTGCTTCGGAAAGTGGCAAGAAGGACGGAATAAGGGTGTCTGAGGGTCAGCGAGACAGTTCAGTGGACTAAGTGCCTGCTTAGGCCAGTGCAGGGGCCAGGGTTTGATCCCCGGTCCTGCATGCTGTGCTGGTGCCATCCCTGGGGTGCGCTGAGCCTGCGACCAAGTCTGGGCGTGGTGACACACACCTGTAATCCCAGTGCTGGGGAGGCTGAAAACAGGAAGACCGCTATGAGTCCAAGCTGCATAGTGAGACCCTGTTCCACATACATAAAATTTTTTTAAAAATAATGTGTTTAGAGCAGGGGGTAGGCGAGCATTTTGAGGAGAATTGGTTGTAATATGTCTTTTGTAGTCATAATTTTTTTAAAAAAGTAATAAGCATTCACTGTACTTTGTGATAAAACCATTTACACCTTCCCCAGACCACCTCCAGAAACTATCTGGACTAAATTTCAAGTCTTGAGTCTTGTGGAGACACAGTCCCAGCCGTAGGCTAGTGTTCTGCCTCTCCCACCCCTTCCCTCACCTCTGCTCCCTGCGTACATTGCAAGCGCACTTCCTTACAATTCCAGGGCAGCACCACACACTTTCCTGCCCTTGTGCCTTTGATTCTAAGGGTCTCTCTGTCATTACACAGGCCCCTTTTTGTAGAGACAATTTCTTTTTTAAAAAAAATTATTTATTTAATACAGGATCTCACTACGCAGCTGGCACTCATGGTGATCCTCCTGTCCAGCTCTTTGCACTTGCCAGGTAGGCACTTAGACTCTCAAGCTATCTCTCCAACCCAATTTCTTCCCAGCTTCAGTGTCACCCCCTGGCCCAAACAGCCACTTCCTGACCATATTACATAAACAGCTGCCCACGCCCACCTTCTTGATGCTTCTGTGGATTCCTCCATAGATTCAGTGGGTTGATATTCACTCTCTTTCTCTGGACACACCCTCTCCTGTTGTGTGGGAGTGGCTATGTGCCTTGTTTGTCTGGTGGGTTTAGCAGATGTTACCTGAACATCAGCTTTAGCGTTTAGAGGACCAGAGTGACCGTCTTGAGCTCCTGTTTGAGACCATGCCTGAGAATTACCAGGCAAGGAGGGAGGATGAGGCTCCATGGTGCAGGGTGAAGACTCGCAACCTGAGGCTAGGGCCAGCGGCGCCCAGCAGCTCCTTGGGTCTCTGGCTGGCTGTGAAGGAGAAATAAGTACCTCTAATTCCTTTGGAGGGGTTTTTGAGCCAGCATCACTCTGGCAATGGCTGATTATACACGGTTGGGTTTTGTTGTCTAGTTATTTTCTTTCTTTGGCTTACTTCTTATCTCTTTGCCTCACCAGGTTGCAAAGGCCATGAGAGCAGGACATGCGCTGACATTTCCCCATGCTTCCCCAGTGCCGAGTGCAGAGCTTGGCATACAGCAGTGGCCCATTTACGAGCGGAGGGGGCAAGGGTCCTTCCTAACTCTTCATTATGCTTCAGTAGTCATGCAGTTGCACAGCAGCCCAGGAAAGACACGCCTGTGCTTATACTTAAAGTCCTGCTCAGAGATCAAGTCATGCAGTGGGTACAATTAGTGTAAGGAAATATAGGGAAAATCTAGCTTCTTAAATCTTGTTGGTAGTTTATTCTTTGTGTGCAATTATATGCACGGCAGCTCCTCACATGTCAGAGCTGCCATTCAAGTTTGCTAAAACAGAGTGGGGAGCTGGGTTCCCACTTCAGATTCTGCAGATCTGGAGTTACTGACAAAATGTGATGGAAAAGTAGTGCATATTTAAATTGAAAAAAATTATTACAGTAAAAGACACACTGCCATCAATCCCCATCAAGACACTCCCCTTGCATTTGAACACCTTTATCTCATTGTTCTTGCCAATTTCTGAAGCAGTACTGAAAGGCCTCTTTGGTGGGTATCTTCGGTTGGCTTGTCATGGCTGCCTTGATGTTCTAAGACTTTCAAAGGTTTATGTGCCATGACTGTTTTGACTTTGAAGAAAGGTCCAACGTTGCAGTGTCAGATCCCACGAACGAGGTGGATGAAGAGGTGGCATCACGTTTTCACCTGTCTGCTTTTCTGTTGGATAGAGCTTGTCCACGGCATTCATCATGTGACAGTTTATGCCTAGTCATCCCTCCCTCCAAAAAAAAAAGCCTTGTGTTGCTAACAGGTGTGGCTTCTGAGAGGTGGCTGGATTGTGCATATGTGATCCTGGGATTAAAGGGATTTACTTATTTATTTGGTATAGGGTCTCGATATGCAGCTTAGACTTGTAGTGCTCCTCCTGTCTCAGCTTTCCCAGTGCTGGGATTACAGGCATGTAACCACACCTGGTTTTGGTGGCTTGTATAGCATGCAGTACAGGGGACTGAGCCTGGGTCCTCGCACTTGCCAGGCAGGCACTTAGACTGCCAAACTATCTCCCCAGCCCTGATTAAAGGGTTTTGGTACTGGATTTGTCCATTAATTGGCTTAGCCTGTGTGACTGGGTGAAGACAGAAGCACCAACCAATATACATGCAACCTGAATGGAGTAGAAGAGAAAAGAAGGCTCTACTGCCTGTTGCTTTCTGCCGATCCTGCCAGAGACTGTTTCTCCTCTGCCATGCCCCTTTGCCACCCCAAGTTACCTTGGAGTCAGCCAACTACAGACTGAAACCCCTACAAACTGTGAGATAAAATGTTTTTCCTCCTTTCACTTGTGAGGGTTTGGTATTTTGTCCCAGTAATGAGAAAAGCAACTAAGACACACTGTACTTTTTAATCCCATTTTTTAAAAGTACTCAGAATAAGGTCTGGAATCACTCCAAAAAACAGCAAAAATGATAGGATAAGTGTATTTAAGGAGAAGGAAAGTGTTTTGAGAGTTAATGATGGTAGTAGGTCTTAAAGGTAATAAAATTTAAAGCTAAAAATTCACTCTGTATTTTGATCACCTTATATATACAGGAAAATGAAAATAGCCAACAGCCTTCGTGTGCCAGATGTACTTCTATTTCTTTTCAAAATCTGAGTAAGCAAACTAAAATTAATCCGCAGAGTAATTACATGAACAATAAGAGAAATGGACAATATGCAGAGGTATATATCAAAAGAATGGTAAAAGTGAGTGTATGGGTTTGGGACAGAGGAGTAGTTCATAAATCTGAACACATGCAGGAAAAATCTATACTGCTTCAAGCATAAATCAAATGACCATTGTCCATTTTCAGCATGGTCTGATGAGTTTATATATGATAGCCATCTAGAATGTCATCAGGGGAGGAGATAAAGGGACAGAGAGGTGAGATCATGAGGCCCTGGTGCCGCGACAGTTGGGATGGTTTGGGACAATTTATAAAGAATCTTATGTAAAATGGATCCCTCTGATAGAGAGCCCAAGGCACCAGTTTGTTTCTATTCGTGGTGCATGATGGCCAGGTCGGCCTACTATCCAGGGCAGCACGTCTCTCAATGGAGGCCAAACCCATGGAAGTGTCAGTAAAGTCTTAGGATTATCCAAGACTTGCATTTTTATTGTAATTCTTCACCAATTTGAGGCTTTTCCTGTTATTCTTTGCTTTCTAAGGAGCAAGAGTGAGGGAGAGGTGGGGTGTTGGCTAATGCTGGGGCCAGGGGATATGGAGGACGTGGTGCACTGACAGCAGATGGTGCAAAAGAATAGCATTGTCGCCAGGGTCACAAAGGAGGCAGGAGGACAGTGAAGATCACTGCAGGGTGGGCAGGGGAGGAGGAGGTCCGAACCCCGGGGACTGTGAGTGACTCCTGAGCCCTTTCCACCTCTTCTTCCCACCCCGTCTCACAAAAGTTGGAAAATGATGAGTGTTCTGCCCCACTTAGATTCAAGGAGCAACCAATTGGCTCAGTTCTGGCCAACGAGACGGCATGGATGTTGGTTTTTTGCTTTTACAATAAGAGAAAATAAATCACCTTGGCCACTCAGCACCTCTCTCCATTTTTTCCTGCTGGGTAAAACATGGTGACTGACATCAGCACAGCATTTGCCTTTAAACAACAACAACAACAACAAAAAAGCACAAAAAGCAAACCTGTGAAGTGATCCAGGGAATGAATGGCAGGGGTGCTGGCCCCAACATGGACACACCACTGGGTCCCAGGGAGAAGGCTCACCTTCCTCCTCTGTCTCGGGAGACAAAAGGAAGCTCTACTGAGGGAGCCCAGGTGGTCAGATGTTCTGTTTCTTTCAGTCAAATGCATTGCTCAGCAATGCAGACTCACCTGAAGAGCCTTTACCCATGTATAATTCCAATGCACACCTGTCACAGGGACACACACAGGACTCTGCTATAGTTTGTCCATGACGATGACATACCTCAGCTTCTAAGAATGAAGCACAGAAACTCAGCCCCACTTTATTGTAAGGAAGTGTGATTTGAAGTTGTCTGGTCAAAATTAGGGCAGCAGTGCATGGGTGTCAATGGTCATGAGTACCCCATTCTCTGGGTGTCAGCTATAAGCTACAGTTCAGCATGAGCTGAGCTGGCCACAGTATGGGAATCAACTCAGACACCAGTAAGACAATGAAAATGTACTGAAGCTCACAGATATTAACCCACTTGTTAGGAAGAGTAAGTGTGGGCTTGATACCAAGACATGTGCTGCGAAATTTAATTTTTTTCCTGTTACTAAAGAGATAAAATAGTCACAGGGCATTGCAGTCCCCTAACCGTGAGTGGAGGAGCTAAACTGAGCAGGCAACATTAACCTGGGCAGTTGAATCTGTTTGGTGGTTGCCCCAGTTATAATAGGAATCCCTGCCATTTCTTATCTTCCCTATGTTAGACATTCATGTATCCACCCACCCATCCATCTACCTGTTCATCAAACAGTATTCCTTCATCAAATAATTACAGCTAACCTTTGCATGGTGTTACGTCTAAGTGCAGTGCTACTCTAAGTGCTGTCACTACATAGTAAGCTTGTGTAATCCTCACCATCATGCAATGAGGCAAGTGGTATGATTTTAGGTATGGGAAAATGAGTCACAGGGACATGAGCAAGGTTACCAGAGAGAATGTAGTAAGCTCAGGAGTCCAAACCAAGCCATCCACAGTGGTGGTCAAATACAGATATAGTTACTCTCTATGGACAGCTCTCGGCTTCAAGAAGGAGCAGATGGTTCATCATAATCCAACTCCAGTCTGCAACGGACACGAACAAAGAAGCAAAGGGAAGGGCAGGCATGTGGCTCTGTCTTATACCTAACACTCAAAATGAAGGAAGGAAAGGTTTATTTAGCTCACAGTTACTGGAGGATTCAGTCCATATTCTTCTGGCTTCAAAGCAAATGACAGCAGTTCATGGCGGCAGAAACAATGAAGAGCAGGGGAGGGGCAGCTGCAGCGTCCATCAGGCCTCTCTCTTCCTTCTACGCTGACTGTGAAGATTGTAGAAGAAGGGGACTTCACCAAGGAAGTGGGGCAGGGTGGCCAGGAAGCCTTCCTTAATTCTTTTAGCTACATTTTTTGTGCTGAGTCACTCTGGGGTGGCCCATGGCCCTAGGGTGGAACCAATCACATCCCAGGTTGGGCCTTGCCCATCTGCAGGGCAGGGAAGGCCCCCATGCACTGTGACTGCCAGAGCCAATTCAGTCAAGTTGACACAATGTATCAACTATCACAGGCTCCCCACAAGTGTCTGGCCAGGAATCTGACCTGAGAAAGGGAGCTGAGATCTCAATGGGCCAGGATGGACCATGCTGTGTGTGCGTGTACTTGTATGTGTGTGCTCACGTTGGTGGAGCTGCATGTCTGGAGCTCCATGCATGTCTACCTGGTTTCTCTCTCTGCCTTGTGCTGTTCTTTTTCTTTGTGTGGATCTTGTTTGCCTGGGTGTGTGTGTGTGTGTGTTCCTCTGGGTCTTGTTCTCACGGACCTATGAGGTCTAATTGACAAATACGGCAAATGTTTATGTTAAAAATTATTACAGTAAGAAAAAGTCATTATCATTTGCATGCCTCAATAGACTCCTTCTCCCTTGTAACACAGTAATCCCAAGGTTCTTGCCACTGTCTGAAGCAGTTCTGGAAGTGCTCTTTCGAGTGCGGCTTCTGTTGTACTACTCTCGCTGCCTCAGTGTCGTGGACTGAGTACTGCGTTTATCTTTTATGGACATTTTGACTTCGGGGAAGAGCCAGAAGTTCCACACTGCCAGATTTGGTCTACAGTGTGGCAATATTTTTTTAAAAAATCTTTCATTTATTTGTTTATTTGGTACAAGGTCTCACTGTGAAGTTTGGATTCACAGTGATCCTCCTGTCTCAGCCTTCCTAGCGCTGGGATTGCAGGCGTGCACCACCATGGCTGGTTTCAGGGCTGACAGGGTGCAGTACCAGGGGTCAACGCTGAGTCCTTGCACTTCCTAGGCACATGCTTAGACTGCTGAGCTATTTCCCTGGCCTGTGTGGCAATATTCTTCTGAGTCTGCCTTTCTGTGACACTCAGCACCAGCAGTGGCCATATGATTTTGTCTACACCTTATAGTGCATGGGGAGGAGAAGGAGAAAGTTGTACGTCTTTGCAGCGCAGGAAATGGGGAAGCAGCCCATGGAGAGCTCTTTGGGGGAAGATGCTTATGCACTTGAGTGCACGAACAGGAAGTACAGAGGCTGGAGAGGAAGGGAAGACAGAGATGAGAACAGGCTCAGGCCTCCCCAGCATCGTGGCTGCGGTAAGGATTTTGGTTATTGCCTAAGAGCAAAGGAAAGCACTCTGTAAGCGGGTCCTCTACCCACTCAAGCACGCAGTGTGGTAAGTATTGTTATCCTCACTCAACTGAGAAGGCAACTGGGATTCCAAGAGTTAGTTTAAAAGCTTCCCTTAGCCACACAGTGTGGACAGTTTCGCTGCAAGAACACTTCACACCTCTCAGGAGGAGCACGACAGACTTCTGTGAACCTCAGAGCCTTCCTTTGTAGCACTGCTGATCTTGACTAAGTGATGACACCTCTCCATTGTGGCCTTGTTTGGATAATTGGAGTAAATGCTGTGAGCTTTGAACAAAATAATGATCCAACAAGCCGGGCACTGCCTGGCAAGTGAGAACCATACCAGAAGTTAGTCCTGTTGCCTCAGCTGGTATCTGCAAGTTGGTTTCAGCTCCTCAGAGAATGCTGAACCCAAAGACTGCTATGTAGTGGGTGGGGACAGGAGGGTCAGTGCCACCCACCGGCACACACAAGGCCTAGCTGGGGTGGGCACTCCAGCCCTTAAGATGTGCCAACACCACACTGGCATGGACAGATTTGCATGGCAGTTAAGCGCACAGGCAGGCTCTGGGTGCAGACTGCATGGTTCTTCTGGCTCTGCCCCCTGCTTGCCAAGTGACAAAGCCATGTTACCTCACCACTCTGAGCTCTGATGCTTCTCATCTGTAAATGGGAATGACGCGAATGTTGCCTCATTAGTTTGTGCTGAGGCTGGATTAGTTCATGAAAGTCACCTTGAATCCCACCTGGCAGACTTAGGAGATAAAGTCAGACTTGGCCTCCATGGCCACAGCATCGTGGCTGCAGTAAGAATTTTTGGTCCTTGCCTAAGAGTAAAGGAAAGCACTCTGTAAGTGAGTCTTCTACTCCTCAGTGACTACCTAAGGAAATTCTGTTATTATTTTGTTGGTCAGTTGGAAGAGAGCTGACAGAAAGCTCATCCAGGCAGAGGTGGGTGACTTGCTGAGGGCTACTTTGAACCCCCCAGAACATACACAAAGGTTGACCCCCCCCCTTGGAGAAACTGAGGCTAGGTCTGGAGAAGCAAACCACTGCATTCAGAAAGGGGGAGACACTGACTCAGCTGCTCAGGGGACTGCTGCAAGAATGGGGTGGGTCTGTCAAACATAATGGAAACACCAGATTTCCTGGGGGGGAAGAAGGGGTGGTGCTGATGGTGAAGGTAAAGGAGAAGGACCACCACCAGCAGCAGCAGCAGCAACAACAACAGGAGGAGGAAGGGGTCGGGGAGAAGGGAAAGCAGAAACTCAGTGATTGGAACTGACAGAAGATGCTAGATGTTGACAAGATTGCCTGGTGGCTTGATAGTGTCCATTCTCCACTATGCCTTAGGATCTATTTTTTTGTAATGCTTATTTATTCATTTATGTATTTATTTATTTGGTACAGGGTCTTGCTGTGCAGTTTGGACTCATAGTGACCCTCCCGTCTCGGCCTCCCCAGTGCTGGGATTGTAGGCACGTGCCACCATGCCCGGTTTCAATGGCTGGCACAGTGGCCGACACCATATGCAGTATGGGGATCGAACCTGGGTTCTTGAGTTTGCCAGGCAGATGATTAGACCACTGAGCTATCTCCACAGCCCTAGAATCTCAGTCTTGAAGGAGGAGTTTCGGGGATATTTATCTTAATTCTTGGCTTGCCTTGGGGCTAAGAAACTTCAGGGTCAACTTCTGACCGCTCCATTTAGCAATGCTGTGATCTCCAAGAAGTGACAAATCCCTCGCAGACTCGGTTTCCTTGCTCGCAAAATGAAAATGGAAAGCTCCCAGGGTCACTTGAGGCTTAATGAAGGTGACTGGATGGCAGGGAGCTCGGCTCGTAAAGCCCCTTTGGCCAGCCTGTGCCCCGGTCACCAGGATGGCTTCCACCGGTCTAATGGCATTTAACTGCCACCCCCCCCCCCGGCGCTCCTGCACCTTGGCAGCTGCGTGGTTCTGCAGCCCTTTCCCAATCACAGGTTGGAGGCTTGGGCTGGATGGCCCCTGGGAGCGGAGGGGACAGGTGCAACGGGAGGAGGTGGAAGCTCTCACTCATCCATCAGCAGGAGCCTCTGGCAGATATGAGGAGCAATGGGCCTGGTGCACAGCCTGTCTACAACCAGGAGAGGCAAAGGCAGGAGCCCATTCGTCACCGGAGCCTGTCTGCCAGCTGCTGCTGCAGCACCTGCTGGCGGGTGGTGTGAGGCCAGGCAGATGCCCACAGGGAGGCTGCACCTCAGCGAAGCTCGCGCCTGCTCACATCGGACATTGATCATCCACTGCCAACCCGTATTTGCCACCCTCGGGACTCCACCTGCCTTCTCCTTCACTCAGCCTGCAGGAGCACTGAACCAAAAGCTCAGGAAGGGCCTCAAGCAGAGGGCATGAAAGTGTGGCCCTCTCGGGGCTCCTTGCACAGAGACTACCATACTCCTGCTGTCTCACTTCTCGGTGTCTCTAGCCCGTGCGCCCTATAACACGAGTAGGGCATAGAGCTGAGAATGAAGATCGACACGAGCTGTGAGGTGAAAGGTGCATGTGCCCTACTTTTATGACCCCTGTGCTGCGACAGAGGAGGTGGAGGCCGCCAGATAAAGGCATACGTGTGCTCAGCACCGCGGAGGGCAGGCTGCCTCTTCTGCATAGAAAAAGCTGCCTTGCAGTCATCCCTATTCACCCCCACTTCCCCACCTGCATGTTTTTCTCACTCTCTTTTCTTTTCACCTTTGAAGCACAGTTGTTTCTGCCCAGGTAATATAGATGCCGCAGTTAGGCAGAAATTAATACCCAGTCACAGAAGGCCTGAGCCCAACTCCAGGAAGTCAGTGCAAAAGATGAAGACATCAAAATGGTGGCCAGAGGTGCATCTGAAGAGGAAGGGGCAGGCCTCACAGTGGAGGCCCTAGGGATAACTGTGACTTGGGATTGTACTGTAGTCAGCAGCACTGATCAGTCTCCTGAATGGCATTTGTCATTGTCATCTGAGCTGCTCCCTGGCTATGCCCACCCCAATTTTCTCTTCCATCCATGCTTCACCCTGCAGCTGAGACCATCTCTTCCGATAGCCAATCAGACCCTCCTTCCCTACAGTGGCTCTGTTTGCTCCTAGGATGAAGACCCAATTCCTTTCCTAGGCCACTGGCTCAATAGAACCACACCCTGCCTGCTGTCCACGCTTCTCTGGCTCCTTACTTGGTCAGGGTCTCAGCCCCACCAGCCTCCTTCAGAACCCCAGACTCCTCATGCTTCTCCTGCCACAGGGCCCTTGCACAGGCTCCTCCTTGGGCCTTGCTGGGTGCTACTCCATCCGAAGTGATCAGTTCAAGCATCACTTCCTCCTGTTTAGTAACAGCTTGAGATGAATTCAAATACCACTCCACTCAGCCATGGAACAAGGTCACTCAGTATTTGTACTGTGTTTACAGAGTTGTGGGACTGTCACCATCATCATGTAGGACACTTCTGTCACCTGCAAAGGAAACCACTGTCTACGTAGAGTCCCCATTATCTCCCCTTGCATCGGCCTCCTGACAAAGTATAAGCACACTGAGCAGTCCGTGACCTGCTCCTGGGCCGGAGGCTTTGTTTACTCAGGAAAGTTTGCGGGAACAGAATCGGACACATGGTCTTCTCCTCTGGCTTCTTTCACTCAGTTCTCAAGACTCAGCCTAGCTGGAGCAAGCATCAGTGTGCACTGCTTTCCGTGGTGAACTACTGTTCCGTTGTCTGGGCCTCCACATGCCGCTTCTCTCCCCATCCGGGGATGGATGGCTGCAACACATCCCGCTGCGGCTGCTGTGAGCGTTTACGCGCAGGTCTTCCTGAAGTCACTCCTTTCCGGTTCTCTGTGGCCTCGGCCACGCAGTGGAATTCCTGGGCCACGGCGTACTTCTACCTCCCACCTGTTAAGAGTGGTTCCCAAAACAGAAATATCGTTTTCCACTCCCACTGGCAAAGCAGGAGGATTTTTATTTCTTTTTTTATTAATTTTATTGAGAAACAAATAGCAATGAGACAGTTTCAAAACTGATTAGTGGGACAGTTTCAATAATTCATACATTGCATATTGTTGTCTTCATGGTGGTTATTCATAGTACAAGATGCAGACATACAGCCGGGTGTGGTGGCACGGGCCTGTAATCCCAGCACTCGGGAGGCAGAGGCAGGAGGATTGTTGTGAGTTTGAGACCAGCCTGAGCTACAAAGTGAGCTTAAGGCCAGCCTGAACTTCAGAGTGAAACCCTGTCTCAAAAAGACAAAAAAAAAAAAAAAAAAAAAAAAAAAAAAAAAAAAAAAAAAAAAAAAAAAAAAAAAAAAAAAAAAAAAAAAAAAAAAGATGCAAACATAATATCCTGTCCAAACACTATTAGTACAAATATTTCTTCTCATTGAATCAAGAGAAAGTAGCTGTATATCTATCCTATTTTGTATATACAGCTACAAAATGGTCCTGCATTTGTATCCCCTTTTTTATTTAGTTTTGTCAGAAATGGGTATTTCATTGTCACTTAAATATTGTAGGTGTGTAATTCAGCAAAATAATACAGTGTAGTCCAGTAGTCCACAACAGTAGTGACAAGACTTGTCATTAGCTTGGCTATTTTTTATTTAAAGAGAAAAAAAAATTTCATAATTTAAAAACAAGATAATAGGAAGGTAGCAATGATGAATATATTGCATATTGCTGTCTTTAAATTAGTTACTGAGAGTGATTACTATTAGTGAGTAATTAATTAGTAGTTATTAATTAGTAATGAACACTCAGAGTAGTTAATTAATTTAGTAAATAATTACATTAGTTACAAGATACCAGCTTTTAATTGTCCAGACAGTATTAGCACAAACTTTTCTCTTTATTTAGGACAGTGTGTACAGGGTATACAGGGTCTCACTGTGTATATCAGACTTATAGTGATTCTCCTGTTTACAGCCTCCCAAGTGCTGGGATTACAGGTGCGTGTCACCACGCTCAGTCTCAATCACCATCTCAGTGTGCCCTGGGAGTGAGCCAGCACAGCAGGCCTAGGGATCGAACCCTGGCTACTGCATTCTGCCTAAGCAGATGCGTTAATCCACTTAGTTATTTGGCCAGCCCCCCTTTTTTCCAAACCTTTCTTTTCAATGAACTGAGAGAAACTATTAGTATAACTATCTTAACCATCATATATATATATATATAGTTATATAGTTATATATAATTTCTCTTCCTTCTTTTCTCTATTCCCCATCCAAACATCTCCTTCCCTTTAAAGTTTCCTCACATTTTTTATAGCTATTATACATTTTGGATCTTATTTACCCTTTCAGCTTCTCACACTGGAAGACTAACGCTTACACATATGTGTCTGGTGTATTTCATTTTTGAGTGTGGTCTCAAGCTGCATTTATTTATCTATAAAAGTCTTCAGTTTATCTTTATGGTTTAGTAATACTCCATTATATAAAAAGGCAACATTATTTTTTTAATCCATTCCTTGATTGATAGGCATTTGGGTTGTCTCCAAGATCTAGCTATTATAAATTGTGCTGCTATTGGGCCAGCCAGATAACTCAGCGGACTAAAGTGCCTGCTTAGGCAGAGCACATCAGTATTGGTTTGATTCCCAACATGCCATGCCAGCCCTGATCCTGGCACATGCTGAGAGGGCCATTGAGACTGGGCATGGTGGTACATGCCTGTAATCCCTTCTCTTGGGTGGCTGAAATGAGAATCACTACAAGTCTGATCTACTTAGTGAGACCCTGTACACCCTGTAGACCCTGTCCTAAATTCTTTAAAAAAATGTGCTGCTATAAACATGGGTACACATATCCCCAGCCACATCAAATGGGACCTCCAATCATAGTTGTCTGAAGAATCTCCATGGTTATCACACAAGTCGAAACTCCCAGCAGGAGTGGAGAAGGCTTTCCTTTTCCCTGCAGCTCTGCCAGGATTTGTTATTGGGTAGTTTCTTGATAACAGTCATCCTTTCCAGAGTGAAATGGAATCTCAATGCTGTTTTAAATTGCATCTTTCAAATGACCAGTGTTGCTGAACATTTTTTTTTCATATATTTATTTTCTGTTTGTATTTCCTCATTGGAGAAGTGCACAATCATCTCAGATGCCCATTCTTGGGTTGGGCCTTTAAATGTGGGGGGTCTGAGTCTTTTAGTTCTCTATATGTTTTTGCTAGTGATCATTTGTCTGTGGAATAGCTGGTAAACATTTTTTCCCCCACTCTGGGTTGTCTCTTCATTCTCTTGGTAGTTTCTCTTGCTATGCAAAGGCTTTTTAATAAGATGAGATCCCTGTTGCTGATTTTCTTGTGATAGTTCCTGTGTGATCAGTGGTTTTATTCATAAAGTCTTTGCTCACAGTAATGTCTTCAAGAGTTACACCTGTTTTAGCTCTCAGCAGCTTTAACATTTCTGTTTTAATTCTTAGAATGTTGATTTCCATGCCGATTTTATCACAGTAGCTTTGTAGTATAATTGCAACTCAGGGATTGGGATGTCCCCTGCCTTGCCTTTGTTGCTCAGAATTGCCTGCACTCTTTAATATCCAATTGAATTTTAGGATTGTTTTCTGTAATTTTGTGAGCTATGCTACCTGGATTTTAATTGGAGGTGCATTATATCAGTTTTGGAAGTATGGCCATTTTCATTTTGGTTCTTCATACCCAAGAGCAAGGGATATTTTTCCATTTTCTGATTTCCACTTCAATGTCCTTTTTCATAGTATTGTTGTCTCAATTACAGTGCTCTGACATCCTTTGTTAGATTGATTCTAGGTATTTTTTGAATACTATTTTGAAAGGTATTATTTCTCTAATTTCTCTCTCAATGAATTTGTTATTCATTTACAGAGAAGGTATTGCTTTTTGAGTGTCACCTTTGTATTCAGCTATGACACTTAATTCGCTTTTTAAATCTAGCAGTTTCTTAGTGGAATTTTTGGGGTCTTCTATATAAAGTATCACGTCATCTGCAGATAATGACAATTTAATTCTTTCCATCCCTATTGTTATTCCTTTTCTTTCTTTCTTTTGTTTAATTGCTCCGGTTAAAGTTTCTGAGACTATGGAGAATAATACTGGAGATGGTGGACATCCTTGTCTTATTCTTGATTTTAGGGAAAAAAATTTCAGTTTTTGTCCATTTAGTATGATGTTGGGTATTGATTTGTTTGTCATAGATGTCTTTTATCACATTAAAAGAAAGACCAATTATTCCAATTTTCTATTCCAATTTTCTATAGAGTTTTCATAATGAACGAGTGATGGACTTTATTAAAACCTTTTTGTGTATGTATTGAATGATAGCATGATGTTTGTCCTTGGCTCTGTTAATATGATGTATTATATTTGTTGATTTACATATGTTCAACCACCCCTGCATCTCTGGGATGAATCCCACTTGCTCAGGGCGCAAACTTCTTGATGATTTGATGGATTCTGTTTGCTAGTATCTTACTGAGGATTTTTGCATCTAAGTTTATTAGGAACATTGGCCTATAATTTTCTTTCTTAGTTAGGTCTTTCTCTGGTTTGGGTAGGAGGGAAATGCTTGCTTCCTAGAATGAATTTGGAAGTACTGCTTCTCTTTCAGCTTCATTAAATATTTTGAGAAGATAGCATTAGTTCTTCCTAAATCTCTGATAGAATTCAATAGTGAAGCTGTCATCGGACTTTGTTGGTAGATTTCTAATTATAACTCCAATATCATTGATTGATAGTGGTTTATTTAGGATATTTATATGTTCTTGATTCAGTTTTGGTAATTCCTATGCATCTAGGAATCAGTCTATTTCTTCTGTGTCTTCCACTTGTTTTCTATGCTGAGCATTCATGGATTTCCTAATTTTATTAAACTCCCCTATCTTTTTCTTATATCTGCTCTAGCATCACCTGAGCATGATTCTCATTGTGGACACAGTCTCTGCAGTTCTGTGAGAAATTATCTCTGATTTGATTTTTTTTTCTACTGCCTCATTCAAGTGCTTTGTTGTTATCACTTCAGAGAAGCTAGGTGAGTGGTTTTTGAATTGTCCCTCCTCTATGCCCTCTGTGTTTGCCTTTGGCGAACCTGATGTCTAGGGTTGTATCTTCTTCAAATGTCTTGTCATGTTTTTAGTTTAATTCCTGGGATGATGCTTTTAAATTGCCTCTGTGGGTTGCTTCATTGCTAGTATTTAGAGTCCTAAGGAAATTCCTACTTCTGTGAGGTATCTTTCAGGTAGAGGTAGCTCTTGAGTTTTGCGTACATTGCAAGAACCTACTCTCCAGTTTCTCGAGGGTGGGAATTTCCTGCCTATTTGGCTCAGCCCTTGGTGTTTCAGCACTGTGTCATAATATTTTCCATGACCCTTAGTCAATCTCAGTCTTTGAATACCAGGAAGAATAGCTGTTTAGAACAATTCTGCCACCTTGGGCTAGAGTGGTAATATCAGCAATAACAACAGCATCAATCGCAGCCTAGAAAATGGCAAACTGACTGAGCATTAATTTACCATCTTTACCTGTATGAAGTAGATTTGTGGTTATGTAACAAAATCCAAAAGAAACCAGAAAATTATACACAATATACAAGTCCTCAATATGTCAATTTTCCTCTCAGGGTTAAACTTTAAAATGGGTTAGGGAGAAAATAGAGAAATGGATGAAGAGGAAGTGATAGAAGTAAGGGTGGAGGACAGAGGGGATCACACTAACTTTGGGAACTGGTACAGAAGACTAATGGGGAAGAGATCAAAAGAAGAACAGAACAAAACCAAAGCCACAAAGAGGCTTGAAGCCACATAAAAGAAAAAAGTTTATTTTGTCCTCCAGCCTTACTTCTAATCTGTTCCTCTTCATCCATTTCTCTATTTTCTCCCTAACCCATTTTAAATTTTAACCCTAAGGGGAAAATGACATATTAAGGGCTTGAGTATTGCATATAATTTTCTGTTTTCTTTTTGTTACATGTCCACAAGTTTTGAGTTCAGCTGGCCCCTCTTCAAGATAGGTCCTGGCCAATCACTGTCTTGCATGGGATGACCAAAGCCTGGATACTCACCTCCTGCTAGTGCATTCCTTCGTGTCTGCTGCTTCCCTCCATGCTGCGTCTTTCCGTAGAGGCCTCCAGGGTCACCAGCAGTTTGTGTGTCTGCAAATCTTAGCCATTTCTCTCATGAAGTGAGTCCTGTTTCACGGAGAAGGCACCAGCGACTACCCCTCCTTGGTGGAAGCTTCTCTCTTCACTTTCTTTGTGGGCCTCACTTCACACTTCAAATCCTTCCCAGGTCCAGAGGGCCACTGTCCTCCTTCTTGCCTTCCCCCTGTTCCAGCATCTGGATGGTGACTCTCAGAAAGGCTCTTCTGCTGCTGCTCTACCATCTTGGTGCGCCTTCTGCATCACCCTGGCTTTTGATGCTGGTCATCCCCGTGGGGATGAAAGGCCAGCTTGTTGTGGTTATGACTTGTATCTTCCTGATACCAGCGATGTAGACATCTTCCATATATTTACCCACCCTTTTCAGATTTTCTTTGGAGAAATGTTTGCTCAGATCCATTGCTCGTTTTCTTTTTCCTCTTGTGTGCTAGGATAGACCTAGGGCCTTACCTGTACTACCCAGGCACTGTCCCATGGAGCCACCCCAAGCCCCTTGCTCCTTTTTGAACGGGGAGAGCTATTTCCTCTTGAAGTTGATACCTTCTGTTATCAACATCCTCTCCAAGGGTAACCCAGAAAATAGGGCTTTTCTTCTTAAAATGAAATGCACAGTTTGCTATGAGGAGTGGGGATTTGGCCTCAGAAAAAAAATTAAAGTCTGGGGAAAAAAATGCCTTGATAGTGTCTGAAAATCCAGAAGAGAAGATTCAGGCCTCAGGGACTTGTTTGTCTGAAAAAGCTACAACCCAATTAATATTCTGTGAAAGAGAAAAAAATGATCTTGGAAGTGGAAAGCCCTGGGTAACATAGTTAATTGTGGTTTGCTCCCCAAATCCCTCTTTGTTCTGTGAATGCTTCCATCCAGTTAGTTGCCCGGGAGAATAAATAAACTCATTTGTCTGACCTGGATACCCAAGAAGGACAGATCAGGATTCCACAGGGAAATTCCAGGAGCAGCAGCCCTCCTCTCCTTGCAAGGTGATTCTCTTCTGTGCCTTCCCTTGCCAGGACTCCGTGCATGACTTTAGCATCTATTATCTTCCTGGCTGAATGTCTCCCCCAAGGATACTTAGCGTCCCTTGGTGGTTGCCATTGTCAAGGCAACCTCACCCACTGAGAAGGAAGCCTCGTTCCCAGAGAAGGCAGAAAAGAGACTTGCTGGGAAGATTTCAGGGTCTCTGCGCCACTGGTCTGACTCTTGCAGGGAGCAGAATCTGGAGCTGGAGGCAGGCCACGCAGAGCTCCTGTTTCCTGGGTAAGAATGTCTCTAAGAAGGCTGGAATGGTCAAAATCCAAAGGTCTCCATGCCTTTGTGGGCAGGGACATTGATGTCTCAGAAGGAATAAGACTATCTTTTAATGAGAATCACTGGTCCAAACCCCAGGAAGAATGACAAGGACATATGGTGATAGCCCTGAAGAAACACTCTTGTGTGACTGCTCTTTGGCCCACAGGATCTAGAAGGCTGACTGGGACTTCTGCGTTTTCAAAAAATAAGACATAATTCTGTCTCACAGAGAGACAGGAGCTCTGCATGGCCTGCCTCCAGCTGCGCCTGCCTTGGCCAGCAATTTAGTTGCCTTTGGTTTGTGACTTAAGCAAAATGTCTAAAAAAGAAACAGCCTGTAGAATATATAATGAAAATCAATGTATGCAATATTTTCTTAGATAAAAAATGTATTTTCCTTTCATCAAACATCTCCCTTGGAAATTGATTCTGTATAAATGATAAAAGCATAATTAAGCTGACACATGGGAGATTTGTGATAACGGAATTCAAGTACTCCTCATGGATTTTTCCAACATTTCCTGAGTACCCGACAAACTGGAACTATTAGGAACCCTCGAGGAAACATTTCCCACTGGACCAGGCCTCTGTAGCTTCCCGTGGGAACATTTGGAACTCCAGTAAGCAACATGAGTATAGGGGCCAGGTCTCTTTTGTGCCTGTATTGGTTTCCTGTGCCAGGCTCCGTACTATGCCTACAAAAGGCATTTTGTAAACATACTTGAATTGAAATCTTGCACAACTCCTAGAATGCCATGTAAATATCACTGGCATATAGAGGAAATGCCAGGAACAGAAAAGAGGAAGAAGGACTCACCTACCAGCCTTCTAGAATGTTCCAGCTCCATGGTCAGATGCTTTATGTTCATTGCCTTCAGAAACCCACAAGGTAGGATCTGGAGCGAGTGCAGTGAGTTTGGTGAGGGAAATGGCATCCCAGACAATTCTCGATCTTGCCAGCAGTGTTCCAAGGGAAAGTGGAATCAAGCATATTTAGAACCGAGGCTCTGCAGATTCTATGCTTGTTGGGCCTGATTCTTAGTTCCTGCGTGTGGACCTTGGGAAGGTTGCTTCACCTCTGGGCCTCTGTTTGATCCTCTGTAAGGTTAGTGTAAGGGGGATGCCTATCATTC